>CAUYPK010108672.1:0-13999 GCA_963574355.1 Loris lydekkerianus | reverse complement strand
TGTGACCTGAGACATGAATGAACAGCAGCTTTGCCGTGGGTGTAAACTTGCTCCTATAATTATTAATTCAAGAAACAGACTAGACATACAATTAGATGAGATGAAATGGCATGTAGCAAAAATTTTTATTCCAGGTTTTGACTTTATACTTTTCCAGTCACGTACACACTTAATCTGTTATCTATTAGTTTTATCATTATCTTCTTTTACCTATCTCAAATTTAACTTGACAGGAAATATTTTGTTATCAATATAATCACCTTTGTAGTAAACCTCTTCTTCTACACATTGACTAATTTCTGAGCAGGTATCTAAAGGAAGATCACAAAGAAGAAAGTAGCCACAGGGGAATAGAGTAAATAGAAGAATATCTTCAAGCATTCACTCAGTTTACTCAGTATGAAGTAATGACTGTGTCTTTCCTTCAGGGCCGAGTACCTATAGACCTCTGACAATATGTTGTTAACATATGTAAACCCTCTGGCATGCCCTTTGATCTCAGGCTTCATACAGCTTCGGAGAAAAGGCCTGAGGAATTTACAACTCCAAGAAAAGCCTAACTCTGCATGTAACCCAGGGGGGTCCAAGTCTCTTAAGCCTCTGGAAGAAAAGCAAGTCACTTTAAACTCACACTGAATTCACTTCGTGTGCTTGATGTAGGATATGTTTATTTCTAAATATTATCCTATATGCCTGTGGCTCACTGGGTAGGGGGCTGGCGCCCTACCATATACTGAGGGTGGCAGGTTCAAATCTGTCCTGGCCAAACTGCAACAAAAAAAGAGCCAGAGGTTGTGGCAGACGCCTTTAGTCCCAGCTACTCGGGAGGCTGAGGCAAGAGAATTGCCTAAGCCCAGGAGTTGGAGGTTGCTGTGAGCTGTGATGCCACAGCACTCTACCCAGGACAATAATGTGAGACTCTGTCTCTTAAAAAAAAAAAAAAGAAAGAAAGAAAGAAAGAAAATAGGTAAATAACCAGTGTAATTCATGTAGCTTCTCATATATGCAGAGTATTCCATTGAATATATCCATCATAATAAAGTTATCCATTCACTTGGCTGCCTCAAATTCTTTGCTACTTGGATAAATTAAAATCCATGAAGCTTGGGTTCTGGTACAAAATAAGTTCTACCAATTAGATTCATTCATTTTTGATTTGGGAGGTAAAGATTGTCTTATCTGCTGTTTTGCTTGTTGTTGAAAGCAGGTTTACGTAGATGCTGGACTTTCTGCAGCAGCATTCCAGCTTTGAAAACCTGCAGCATTCCCATTGAAGCCAAGAACAAAATAGGATGCCCAATGTAAAGGCTGAAGTTCAACATAAGACTGGAGGCTTAGCAGGTAGAATAAATCTGCACTGTAACAGCTTGACTATAATTAACTGGGTAAGAAGAAAAATTAGGGCAGGCACAGTGGCTCACACCTGTAATCCCAACACTTTGGGAGGTAAAGGCAGGAGGTTGGTTGCAGTGAACTATGATGATGCCACTGCACTCTAGGCCAGGCAACAGAGCAAAACCCTCAAAAAAAAGAAAGAAAAAGAGAATAAAAATTGTTGGAAGGATGTCAATAAATAATTCATAGAACTAATGTGAAGTCCTGGGAATCAGGCTTGGAAAACACACAGGAATCAAGGATGAATACTGCAAACCGAAGGTCACACTTTGGAGTCAGTCTGGTTAGGATGGCATTGCTGCCACTACTGCTATTGGACTTCTGTTGCTCTTCTGTTGCAATTATAGATTGATGCCAAGACTTGAGTTAATCCTTCTCTTAAATTCATCAAATGTGTCAGGATTAGTCTGAAAGACCCCTGGGCTGCTCTTTGTTGTTAGTTCCTTATGAGCAGTTCAGTTCTGTGTTCTGCATAGTGCATTTGCTGAATGTCCCTAGAAGCATGTGTATCTTTGGCAAAATATGTGAATGAATTAATTTTTGAATTACATTAGCATCTTCTACTCTTTCGGCCTTCTAATACTTATAACCAATTTTCTTTTTTGTTGTACGTAGGCTGTGGCAGAAACTTGCTGGCTATATCTCGTACCCATTTTTTTTCCTGGGAAACCACCGGAACTGTTATTTCCCAGCTTCCCTTCTAGTTAAGAGTGGCCATGTGATTGAATCTAGCTAGTTGTATGGTAGTGAGACTAATGTATGCTACTTCCAGATAGGGGTCCTTAAATTTTCCTGTGCTTAGTCCCCTGTGTTATTTCCACTTTGGCCAGGTTGATGCATTTGAGCATATGACCTTGAAAGCTACACAGTGAAGATGATGGAGCCATAGGCAAAAGGAGCCTAGATCCCTGAACATCACATACAGGAAAGCCATCACCAGTTAGGCACACCTGGTTTGGACTTCCGCTGAGTGATAAATACATTTTTATCTTTTTGAGCCATTATATACATAGGGTTTATCATTACTTATGGCAACTAGCAATCTTTTTAAAAATTTCTTTTAGTTGACCACATCAGAAAGGTACACAAAACAAGAACGTTCAGTCCAGTGACTTCTCACAAAGCCAATACCCATGGTAACCTCTACCCAGGTTAAGAAACAGAATGCTGTCAGCACCTGAAAGCCTCTTTTATGCCACCTCCCAAACATTAGCAACTTTCTCCTTTTAACCCTACAAAGTTACCATCATTCTGACTTTCATGATGTTAATTTCCTTGCTTTTCTTTATAGTTGTGCATTCAATTAAGCATCCATGCCTAACTATTAATAGTATTTCCACATTCTAGCTTCTTTCACTCAACATGAAGTTTATAGAATTCATCCATGTTTTTGAATGCAACTATAGTTCATTGTATTACTGTAGAATATTCCATTCTGTGAATAAATTGCAATATGTTCATTGCAATTACTTCGTTGATGTACATTGAGTTATGTATCAATAGAATGGGCTCGGTCATGCTGCAAGAATTCAGAACCCAAAATATTAATAGCTTAAGCCAATAGAAGATTTGCTATTGCAATAGGTTGGCAGATACTCACTTATAATCATTGAAGGAACTAAGCTAATGGAGACTTCATCTCAACACCTTTTATAAGCATGGAGGCAAGGAAAGGGTACAAGGTAAATCACCCTGGTACCAAAAGCTTCAGCCCAGAAGTGACATAAGTCCTTTCTGTTAGTACATGTAATTGACTAAAACAATTCTTAATAATATGTATAACTCTGTAAATGGTAAGAAAGTATGCACCTATACCCAGAAGGAAGAGAAAAAGAATATTTCTGAACTGCCATGGTTTCTACAGATAATGTTGCTGTAAATAATCTTGCAAATGTCTCTTCTGCATGAGTACACGTTCCTGTTGAGAATACAGCTATTAATAGAAGTGTGATTTTTTTTTTTTTTTTTTTGGTCATAAAGTATGCCTATCATCAATTTATTAGATAATGCCAAACTGTTTCCAAATTTTAAAATTTTCACTCCCTTCATAAGGGATGTGAGAGTTCACTTAATCTGAGAATTCACTTTATTCCAAATCTTTGCCTTCACGTGGCATTTCCCCCTAATTCTGATCTATCAAAATGGTATGGTATTTGGTTTGAATATGCATTTCCTTGGTCCCTGTGGGATTGACCTTCTCATGTGTCTTGCAGTTATATAAAGTGCCTGTTCAAGTCTCTTGCCCATTTTTCTGATAGGTTGTCTTTTACTCATTGATTTTTGGAGCTAAATACACACACACATACTATATATAACCCCTTTTTGTTACATATATTGAGTATATTTCCTCCCACTCTATGGTTTGCCTTTTGATTCTTAATGAGTGCTTATTGATGAACAAATTCTGTTTTTTTTTGTTTTTTTTTTTTTTGAGACAAGAGTCTCAAGCTGTCACCCTGGTTAGAGTGTCATGGCATCACAGCTCACAGCAACCTCAAACTTGGGCGTAAGCAATTCTCTTGTCTCAGCCTCCCAAGTAGCTGGGACTACAGGTGCCCACGACAATGTTCAGCTATTTTTTGGTTGTAGTTGTCATTATTGTTTGGCAGGCCAGGACGGGTTCAAATCCGCCAGCTCTGGTGTATGTGGCTGGCACCCTAGCCACTGAGCTACAGGCACTGAACCAACTATTTGGTTTTTCTAAAAAAAAAAAATTTAACAATACTCGGGGGCAAGAAAGGAGAAAGAAGGGTGAAAAAAAAAAAGAGACAAATAGAAAATAAATAGCAGAATGGTGGGCCTAAGGTCAACCAAAACATTAAAGGGACTAAACATTTCACTTAAAAGCAGAAATTGTGAGGGATTTTTAAAAAGGCAAGACCCAAATACATGCTAATACAAGAGACTTTATTTATTAATCACATAAGTAACTATTTATTTGAAATGAGGTCTCATTGTGTTGTCCAGGTTGCACAACAAGCAATCCTTCACATCGGCCCTCCAGTTAGCTGGGACTATAAGCACACACCACTGCACTAAGCTACAAGAGACGTTATTTTTTATTTAATTAATTTTTTTTTTTTTTTTTTTTTTTTTTTTTTTTTAGACAGACTCTCACTGTTGCCCTTGGTAGAATGCCATGGTGTCACAGATCATAGCAACCTCAAACTCTTGGGCTTAAGCAATTCTCTTGCCTCAGCCTCCCAAGTAACTGGGACTACAGGTGCCCGCCTCAACACCCGACTATTTTTTTGTTGTTGTCGTTGTTCAGCAGGCTCGGGCTGGGTTCAAACCCACCAGCCCCAGTTCCTGTGGCTGGTGTCTTAACCACTGAGCACAGGTGCCGAGCCAAGAGGCTTTAAATACAAAAACAAGAGATGAAGGGTGCTGGCTCAAAGGGGTAGGGCACTGGCCCCATATGCCGGAGGTGGCGGGTTCAAACCCAGCCCTGGCCTGGGATTTCTGGGTTACAAGTATTTTTTCTCCTACTAAGTACATCTAAAGATCCTATAAATTATGTATAAAATAAACATTTGGAAAAAACTCTGACAAGTGGCAAGACTAAAGCAGACCAACTAGACACCCTCAGGACCCAAAGAATGACATCATGGTGTTTTCTTTTTTTTCCTCATATTTCTCAGACTTCAAGTTAAGAAGCCAGCAACCCAGAAATGCCAATAGATGTGGACAAAAAAAGCAAGCAAATAAAAAACCCAACTAAAGCCTGCCAAAGGCTTTAGACTTTGGCTAAGTCCTTTAGCCAAAGGACAAGGAAAGGGACAAGCTACCAAAACAAAAACCATATGTGTGTGTGTATCTGTATCTATCCATCTATCTATCTATCTATATGTGTGTATATATACACATATGTCATGCATATATTAGATAATCATTTTACTCCAACCAAGCATCATAGGAAGACTTACCATTCCACCTCTGTTCACATCTGGAAATGCCAAGAGGGTAGCTTAGACTTCCACCCTCATGAACGTCAACACCCACTACTGTCTTGGTTCAGAGAAGGTCAAGTACGGAGCCAAGACTGTGAAGTCTGTTGACCAGTAGTGAGCTAGTCAGAGACCATATGGAGAGCAGTACCTTCACCCAGCAGTAATGAGGGGCCCCTCCCTCTCTCCACTGGAAGGTTATCAGAGAATGTCTAAAGGAGTGTCAGATCTTTCACCATACCCAGAGCTCACATTCATCCAGAAGTAAGGATGAGTCACCTCCCTTTGGTATAACAGATACTTTTGTAAGCCCAGAATTCTTCATCTGGCAGTAACAGAAGCATTTTCCTTTCTGCTGAAGTGATATCACAGAAAGCCGGCTAAAGCAGAAGGTTTAAATACAATTCCAAGTTTCATAACAATGCAAAAATATTCAGGTTTTTAGGCCAGGTGTGGTGATTCATGATGGTAATCCTAGCACTCTGCAAAACTGAGCCCAGTAAATTGCCTGAGTTCAGGAGTTTGAGACAAGCCTGAGCAAGAGTGAGACCCCCATCTCTACCAAAAACAGAAAACTTAGTGCTGTGGGGGTTCCTGCAATCCTACCTACTTGGGAGGCTGAGACAAGAGGATTGCTCAAGTTTGAGGTTGCTGTGAGCTATGGGCACATAGTTCCGTTACCAGGACACTCTACCCATGGTGACAGAGTGAGATCTGTCTTAAAAAAAAAAAAAAAAAAAAATCAGGTTTTCATTGAAAATCACTCATCCTACCAAAATTCAGGAATATTTTAAACTGAATGAAAAAAGACAACAGATCCTAAATCCAAAGTGAAAGCACGATATTAATTTGACAAACAATATTAAACAGCCATGGAAGAAATGCTGCAGTAAGCCATTCCATACACACTTAAATGAAAAACTGGAAAGCCTCAGCAAAGAAATGCTAATGTAAGGAAGGGCCAAATGAAAATTTTGGCACTGAAAAACACATTAACCAAAATAAAAAGCTTAGTGGTTCAGGAGTGGAATGGAAGAGACAGAGGAAAGGATCAGTGAAAAGGAACTAAAACAATGCAGATTACTCAATTTGAATGAATGAGAAAATAAGAGTGAAAAATAGAAAATAGAATAAAATGAACAGAACCTCAGGAATCTGTGGAACTATAACAAAAGATCTAACATTTTGTTATCAATGTATGAGAGAGTGCAACTAAGAAAACAATGGAGAAATGGCTGAAAACATTTGCCTTCAATTTTGGTAAAAGACATAAATAAATCAATAGATTCAAGAAGCAAAGTGAGTCCCAAACAGGGTAGACATGAAGAAATTGTGCCCAAAAAAATTATACACCTTTTAAAAAGGAAAAACCAGGCTCGGCTCCCATTGCTCAGTGGTTAGGGTGCCAGCCACATACGCCAAGACTCACAGATTCAATCCTGGTGCGGGCCTGCCAAACAATGACAAGTACAACAAAAAAATAGCTGGGTATTGTGGTGAGCATCTGTAGTTCCAGCTACTTGGGAGGCTGAGGCAAGAGAATCGCCAAGAGTTTGAGGTTGCTGTGAGTTGTGATGTCACGGCACTCTACCAAGGATGACATAATAAGATTCTGTCGAAGGAAGGAAGGAGGGAGGGAGGGAGGGAGGGAGGGAGGGAGGTAGGAAGGAAGGAAGGAAGGAGGGAAGGAAGGAAAGAAACTGTTAAATTTGTAATATTCAAGTCACATTTGACCTCTGCAATTACAAGAAGTGCTCAATGTGACTTGTATTCATCTTTTGTTAGTAATATATATTTAGTATTACAGTTTTAGTAGTTTTTCCTGTCTTTTGGCACCCTCTGTATATCTTAATTAAAATACTAGAAACAAAAGGCAAAAAACATTAAAAGCAGTTAATTTAAAATGATACCTGACCTACAGGGGATAAACAGTTGGAATGACAGCATAATTTCTCATTAGATACCCTGGAGGCTGTAGTAATGTGGCACAATAGTTTCCTGATTTGAAAGAAATGAACTGTCAACCCAGAATTTATAGCCAGTGAAAATATCCTTTAAGAATGAAAGAGAAATTTGGACATTCTCAGGTGAAGGAAAACTGGGAAAATTTGTCACCAGTAGACCTACCCTAAAAGAATGGCTAAAAGAAGTTGTACATACAGAAAGGAAGTGATAAAAGAAGAAATCTAAGCACATCCATAAGGAAGAGTGTGGTAAACAAACAAACAAAAAAAAATGTAGAACTATAACTATTAATAGCTTCCCTTTTCCTCTTCAATTTTCTGAATTGTATATATTGGTTGGAGAAAAATTATAACATTGATGTTCTCTATATATAATGTTGAAGAAGTACCGTATATACTCGAGTATATACGGTAATTTAAGATAATTAATTATAAACAAAGAAGGATAAATGGAAGTAAAGTTCCTCCTATACTTAATTTGAACTGGTAAAATGATGTCACTAGTAGACCATGTTAAGTAATATATAAATATATGTATAGACACATATGATAATGAGAGTAATCACTAGAAACCTATACAATGATAGAAACCTAAAAACATTATATATAACTAAAAATGAAATTTTAAAAAATATTCAGTTGACTTATAGGAAGGCAGGAAAAAGAAAATAGAGAAACAAAAATCATAGTGTGCAAACAGAACACAAAATAGAAAATGGCAGACTTACTGTCTAACTCAGTGGTTCTCAGCCTGTGGATCGCAACCCTTTTGGGGATCAAACGACCCTTTCACTGGGGTCACCTAAGACCAGCCTGCATATAAGATATTTACATGATATTATGATTGCATAACATGCAGCCTGCATATAAGATATTTACAAGATATTATGATTCATAGCAGTAGCAAAATTACAGTTATGAAGTAGCAATGAAAATAATTTTATGGTTGGGTTTCACCACAACATGAGGAACTGAATTAAAGAGTTGCAGCATTAGGAAGGTTGAGAACCACTGCTTTGATGTATCAAGTATTACCTCATGTTAATGATTTAAATATACAAGTTAAACAACAGAGATGATGGGCAGAATGACCCAACTGTATGCTATCTACAAGAAACTTGCTGATAAAGGCAAATTTAAAAAGGGGGATGAAGGCTGTGACAGTGTTTCACACCTATAATCCTAGCACTTTGGGATGCTGAGGCAGGAGGATCTCTTGAGGCCAAGTGTTTGAGACCAACTGGGCAACATAGCAAGACCCTGTCTCTATAATTAGGGAGAAAAAAATGGCCAGGCCTCACAGCTCAAGCCTATAGTCCTAACTACTCAGGAAGCTGAGGAGGGCAGATCACTTAGGCCCAGGAGTTGGTGGCTACAGTGAGCTGTGATTGCGTCATTGTACTCCAGCCTGGGTGACAGAGTGAAACTGTCTCAAAAAATAAATAAGTAAAAATAAGAGGATAGAAAAGGTGTGCAAACAATCAAAGAAAAGCAGACGTGGCTGTATTAATATCAGAGTAAGTAAACTTCAGAGGAAAGGAATTTGACAGAGACAGAGAAGGACATTATGAATGATAACAGTTATCAGTCCACCAAGAAGACTACAATTCTAAGTGTATATACCAACCAATGAGTGTACATCAAACAACAGAGTGCAAAATACGTGAAGCAAAACTAATATAACTGAAAGAAAGGGACAAATTTACTGTTACAGTTAAAAGACTTCAGCGCCTCTCAACAATCCGTAAAACAACTAGACAGAAAACCAGCAAGAATGTACGCAATAATACCATCAAACAACAGAATCTAATAGATATTTACAGAATACTCCACCCAACCTAATACACATTCCTTTAAAGTACCCATGAAATGTATACCAAGATAGGACATATCTTTAGCCATAAAACAAATCTCAACAAACTTAAATGAATGTGTTCTATGACAAGAATGAAATCAAATTAGAAATCAATAATAGGAAAATATCGAACACTTGGAAGCTAAACAATAGATTTCCAAAGAAGAAATCACAAGGGAAATTTTTAAAAATAATATAGAATGGAATGCAAATGAAAACATAAAATTTGTGAGGCACAACTAAAGCAATGCTGAGAGGTAAACTTATAGCACTAAATGCATACATTGGAAAAGAGATAAAATTTCAAATTAATAAAGTTCCACCTAAATAGCCTGATTTTAAAAAAGAAAAATAAATCTAAAGCAACTAGAAATAAGGAAATAATAAGGAGCAGACATCTATGAAACAGAAAACAAAAGCAATAGAACAAACCAATTAGACAAAGGGCTGGTCCTTTGAAATGATCAATAAAATTACAAACCTATAGAAAGACTTAAAAAAGAGAAAAAAAAAAATTGTTGCTATCAAGAATGAAGCAGCGAATATTACTACAGATTGTACACACAAAAAAGATAATGGAGTGCTACAAATAATTCACACATATTTGACAGCGTAATGGTTCTCCAACCTTCCTAATGCCGTGATGTATTTTCATTGTTACAAAGAGGTCATGACCCACAGGTTGAGAACTGCTGGCTTAGATGAACTGGAACAACTTCTCAAAAAAAAAAAAAAAAAAACAATATACAAACTACCACAACTCATACGATATGAAATATTAAGTTTTACTTAATGAAATTAAATTTGTAATTTAGAAATTCTCAAGGAAAAAACTTCCAGGCCCTAATTGTTTTGCTGGGGAAGTCTACCAAATGTTTAAAGGAAAGATAACACTAATTCTATAGACTGTTTCTCAGACAATAGAAGGAAACACGATCAGAGACAAGATGGCTGACTGAAGCCAGCTTTCCACAGAGGCTCCCATCCAGAAGGAGAGTTAAAGGACAGAAATTTAGCAAGTAACATGGTGGATTTGAGCTGCACCAAGAGAGAAGGTTCAAGAACGCACATTCAACCCCGCTGAGGCGAGCTGCGACCTCAAGGATACAAACAAAAGGTACAAAATCCACAACCAAGTGGACAGGAGTCCCCTCCCCCATGAGAACGTCTCGGAGTGCCCCACAAACAAACGAGCAGAGTTCAAAGGTCCTCCCACTACACTCCACAGGAGAGACCCTTTAAAAACTGGACCTACCTCCCCTACTAGGGTGCCATGGTGTTCTCCTGCCTGGGATAAAACTGTATAAAACTGTGTATATTCTCTACCTGCAATTCTGAGCTCCCAGCACTCCCCTCCACTCTCACTCTGAGGTCTGGAGGCCTGTCCCCCAGGAGTCCAGATTCTTGGGTGATTTCTCGAGAGGTGTAGACAGGGCCTAGATTGCAGCTGGTCTGTGCTGATTCTGCAGCACAGGAGTGAGGAGAGGATGGTCAGCTGAGAGGGAACCACGCTGGAGCGGTGGTGCCCTGAGGCACAGAGCAGCAGTTATTTTTGGTAACAATAGGGCTCACCCCCGGATATTCCAAAGCCACACCCCCTGTCTCCCTGGGCAATCAGAGGAGGCCAGGCATCTTCTCAGGTGGCAACCACCACAGAACAGATCTGAGACTGAAAACACAGGCCCCGTGAGTAAAGGGTTTGCCTGAGGCGGTACCAGCCTGGGTGGAGCACAGGGAATAGAAAACTCCATGCACAGAGCCGGCAAGTTCTCAAGATGGGGCTGACCCAGAGGAATGCTTTACTGACCCTAAGACACACCCGGCCCTTAGGGGATTGTCAGCCTATACTCAAAGGAAGGCAGGAGGCTAGAACTGACAGCTAATGGTGTGTGAATACAAACCAGCAGGAGCAAAGACAGGACCTGAGGCACAGGTTCTGGGAACTCAAAACAGCTTCTCTTTTGCAGGAGAATTTAGCAGGGACAGAAACAAATTCCCGCAAAGTTGTTCTGTTCTGTTAGTAACATCAATCAGGGGAGGGGCTAGAACTGAGTGAACACCCTGAGCCTCTATCAAGCGCCTGAGGTTATCAGGCCTCACCTCCCCCTGCTGGATAGAGGCAGAGAGCAGCGCCCTGGCTGAGCATATATAGATTTCCTTGTGAATCAGGCAGCTGCAAACCCCTGGAGTATCTGCTCACTGGAGGCAACTGAGTAACAGCCCTGCAGGGCTATCAGTGACTGGGTGTGACAGAGGTGCAAGGTGGGGAAGGAGGCATCAACCTTCCCAGACTGATCTGTTTGCTGGGTGGGTTCTCCTGACTCCATGGAGCACCAGAGCAAGTCATATCTGAGTTGTCACTACACCCCTGCCATCCAGCTGCCAGAGACCTTTTAAACTCTCCCACCTGAACAGGTGCTGACTGAGAAAATTGATTTGGACCTTTTGAACTGAGCCAATTGCCTGAGGACTATTCAAGTGGTGCCTTGGGTGTGTGGTTGTAGGAAGGTTTAATTTTCCTTTTCCAATTATTGCCTGTGGTGGGCGGGGTGAGTTAATTGCTGGTATTTCTCCACAGCTGAGACTTCAACCCAGCGTAACTTGTTCACTAGGGTCAGACAGAGACCAGATGAAAACAAGCAAGAACCACTTAGCCCCACCACACCAAACAAGTCCCCAGTTTCTCAGGGCGTAGCACTGTCAGGGTCCTTGACAAAGCTCCAGGGGAAAATTCAAACAGTGTAAAATAATCATGGGGCGGAATCGGCGGAAAAACTCTGGTAACATGAATAACCAGAATAGATCAACCCCCCCAAGGAAAGATATGGCAGATGTAACCGAAGATCCCATTCATAAACTGCTGGCCAAGATGTCAGAAATCGAATCCAGAATTTGGATTGCAAACAAGATTAATAGAATGGAGGAAAATTTGGAATTAGAAATACGAGCAGCAATTCAAAAGTTGGAATTAGAAATTTAAGGAGAAATTCAAAAGTTGTCTCAAGAATTTAAT
The DNA here is from genome assembly GCA_963574355.1 of Loris lydekkerianus. Classification (NCBI taxonomy): domain Eukaryota; kingdom Metazoa; phylum Chordata; class Mammalia; order Primates; family Lorisidae; genus Loris; species Loris lydekkerianus. The sequence continues at coordinate 1,825 of CAUYPK010108672.1, read as the reverse complement.
GAATTTAAAGACAAAAACCACCAAATATTTTGATGCATTGAACAAAGAATTTGCAGCCCTCAACGATATGAAAAATACAGTAGAATCCTTCAGTAACAGTGGAGCAAGCAGAAGAAAGGATTTCTGACATTGAAGACAAAGCTTTTGAACTCTCCCAAACTCTCAAAGAGGAAGAGAAATGGAGAGCAAAAATGGATCATTCTCTCAGAGAGCTCTGGGATAATTCGAATAAGGCTAATATCTGCCTTATTGGAATCCCTGAAAGTGATGAAGTGGCCTCGTTAGGCACAGAGGCCCATTTCTATGAAATTATGAAAGAGAATTTTCCAGACATGCCAAGAGATTCTGAAATTCACAGAGCAGACAGTTTCAGAACCCCAGCATGACTCAACCCGAATAAGACATCCTCCAGGCATATCATAATTAACTTCACTAAAGTTAATATGAAGGAGAAAATTCTGAAAGCAGCCAGACATAAGAAATCCATCACCTACAAAGGGAAGAATATGAGAATGACTACAGATCTCTCTGCTGAAACTTTTCAAGCCAGAAGAGGGTGGTCATCGAATTTTAATCTTCTAAAACAAAATAACTTTCAACCCCAGAACCTGTATCCAACTAAATTGACTTTCATTTATGATGAACAAATTAAATACTTTAATGACATTCATATGTTGAAGAAATTTTCCATAACCAAACCAGCTCTTCAGGATATTCTCAGACCTATCCTCCATAATGACCAGCCCATTCCTCTACCACAAAAGTAAACTCACTCAGAAACTTTTGGTCAAACTCCAACTTTCACAGTGGCAAGAGGATTAAAAATGTCCACTGGACTTTCAAAAAACTCAATACCCAAAATATTACCAGACTTATCAATATTTTCCATTAATGTGAATGGCTTAAACTGTCCTCTAAAGAGGCACAGGTTAGCTGACTAGATGCAAAAGCTCAGGTCAGATATTTGCTGCACACAAGAGTCACATCTTACCTTAAAAGATAAATACAGACTCTGAAAGGATGGTCGTCCATATTTCTGGAAAATGGTAATCATAAAAAAGCAGGTGTAGCAATTCTATTTGCAGACACAATAGGCTTTAAACCAACAAAAGTAAGGAAGGATAAGAATGGTCACTTCATATTTGTTAAGGGTAATACTTAATATGATGAGATTTCAAGTATTAATATTTATGCACCCAACCAGAATGCACCTCAATTTATAAGAGAAACCCTAACAGACATGATCAACTTGATTTATTCCAGCTCCATAATAGTCGGAGATTTCAACACTCATTTGGCAGTGTTGGATAGATCCTCCAAGAAGAAGCTGAGCAAAGAAATTTTAGAGTTAAACCTAACCATCAACATTTGGATTTAGCAGACATCAACAGAACATTTCATCCCAACAAAACTGAATACACATACTTCTCAAAAGCCCACGGAACATACTCCAAAATTAATCACATCTTAGGTCACTTCAGTCTAACCTCAGTAAATTTAAAGGAATAGAAAATATTCCTTGCATCTTCTTGGAACACCATGGAATAAAAGTTGAACTCAGTAACAACAGGAATCTGGATACTCATACAAAAACATGGAAGTTAAATAACCTTATGCTGGATGATAGCTGGGTCAGAGATGAAATTAAGAAGGAAATTACCAATTTTTTTTAACAAAACGACAATGAAGACACAAATTATCAGAACCTCTGGGATACCACGAAGGCAGTTCTAAGAGAGAAATTTATAGCATTGCAAGCCTTTCTCAAGTAAACGGAAAGAGAGGAAGTTAACAATTTACTGGGACGTCTCAAGCAACTGGAAAA
>CAUYPK010108666.1:0-108359 GCA_963574355.1 Loris lydekkerianus | reverse complement strand
CTCTATAAAGAGAACTATGAAACTCTAAGAAAAGAAATAGCTGAAAATGTTAACAAATGGAAAGACATACCATGCTCGTGGCTGGGAAGAATCAACATTGTTAAAATGTCTGTACTACCCAAAGCAATATAAAATTTTAATGCAATTCCTATTAAAGCTCCACTGTCATACTTTGAAGATCTTGAAAAAATAATACTTCCTTTTATATGGAATCAAAAAAAACCTCGAATAGCGAAGACATTACTCAGAAATAAAAACAAAGCAGGAGGAATCACGCTACCAGACCTCAGACTATACTATAAATTGATAGTGATCAAAACAGCATGGTAGTGGCACAAAAACAGAGAAGTAGATGTCTGGAACAGAATAGAGAACCAAGAGATGAATCCAGCTACTTACCGTTATTTGTTCTTTGACAAGCCAATTAAAAATATTCAGTGGGAAAAGATTCCCTATTTAACAAAGGGTCCTGGGTGAACTGGCTGGCAACCTGTAGAAGACTGAAACTGGACCCACACCTTTATCATTAAGTAAGATTGACTCTCACTGGATTAAAGATTTAAACTTAAGATACGAAACTATAAAAATACTATAAGAGAGTGTAAGGAAAACCCTTGAAGAAATCGGCCTGGGCGAGTATTTTATGAGGAGGACAACCCCGGACAATTGAAGCAACTTCAAAAATACACTACTGGGACCTGATCAAACTAAAAAGCTTCTGCACAGCCAATAACACAGTAAGTAAAGCAAGCAGACAGCCCTCAGAATGGGAGAAGATATTTGCAGGTTATGTCTCCAACAAATGTTTAATAACCAGAATCCACAGAAAACTCAAACATATAAACAAGAAAAGAACAAGGGATCCCATTGCAGGCTGAGCAAGGGACTTGAAGAGAAAATTCTCTAAAGAAGACAGGCGCACGGCCTACAGACATATGAAAAAATGCTCATCATCTTTAATCATCAGAGAAATGCAAATCAAAACTACTTTGATCTATCATCTAACTCCAGTAAGATTAGCCTATATCACAAAATCCCAAGACCAGAGATGTTGGCATGGATGTGGAGAAATGGGAACACCTCTACACTGCTGGTGGGAATGCAAATTAATATATTCCTTTTAGAAAGATGTTTGTAGAACACTTAGAGATCTAAAAATAGATCTGCCATTCAATTCTATAATTCCTCTACTAGTTATATACCCACAAGACCAAAAATCACATCGTAACAAAGATATTTGTACCAGAATGTTTATTGCAGCCCAATTCATAATTGCTAAGTCATGGAAAAAGCCCAAGTGCCCATCGATCCACGAATAAATTAATAAATTGTGGTATATGTGCACCATGGAATATTATGCAGCCTTAAAGAAAGATGGAGAATTTACCTCTTTCATGTTTACGTGGATGGAGCTGGAACATATTCTTCTTAGTAAAATATGTCAAGAATGGAAGAAAAAGTATTTAATGTACTCAGCCCTACTGTGAAAGTAATTTATGGCTTTCACATGAAAGCTATAGCCCAGTTATAACCTAAGCATATGAGGAAAGGAGTGAGTGAGGCGAGGGAGGGGGGAGGTGGGCGGAGGGAAGGTGATTGGTGGGATTACACCTGTGGTGTATCTTACAAGGTTATATGTGAAACTTAGTAAATGTAGAATGTAAATGTCTTAATGCAATGACTAAGAAAATGCCAGGAAGTCTATGTTAACCAGTGTGATGAAAATGTTTCAAACGGTCCATAAAACCAGTGTATGGTGCCCCATGATCACATTAATGTACACAGCTATGATTTTATAATAATAATAAAAAGAAATGTATTTTGTAAGGCTATAGCTGCCATAGATACCAGCTGGTCTGCTGACTATGGGCAATGTCAATTGAAAAATAGTTGAATAGTATTCATCATTCTGCATGTCATTCAGAACATTTGTGAGTCATAGGAGTTGGTATAAATATCAATATTAACAGGAATCTTTATCAAGGCAATACTAACCCTTATGAATGACCTCAAGAGGTTCAAGACTTCAGTGAAGGGATTAATCACAGATGACATAGAAATAGTGAGAGAACTAGAATCTGGAGCCTGAAGATGTGACTGAATTACTGCAATCTCCCGATAAAACTTGAACAGATGAGGAGTTGCTTACAGAGAGCAAATTGCACGGTTTCTTGAGATGGAATCTACTCTCCTGGTGAAAATGCCACGAACATTATTGAAATGACAACAAAGGGTTTAGAATATTCCATAAACTTAGTTGATAAAGCAGTGACAGGATTTAAGAGGATTTATTACAATTTTGAAAAGCTCTACTGCGAGCGAAATGTTATCAAACAGCATCACGTGCTACAGTGCTTTTGTTAAAAGAAGAGTCAGTTGACGTGGCAAACTTCATTGCTATTTTAACAAATTGCTACAGCCATCCCAGCCTTCAGCAGCCACCAACCACCCTGATCATTCAGCATCCATCAATACTGAGGCAAGGAGACCCTGTGCCAGCAAAAGGATTACTACTCCCGGAAGGCTCTGATGATGGTTAGCTTTTTTATTGTTGTTAGTAATAAAGTATTTTATAATAAGCTACACATTTTTTTTGGAGACATAATGCTATTGCACCTGTAATTTTTCCAACTGCATAACTTTTAGATGCATTGGGAAACCAAAAATTCCTGTGACTTGTTTTATTATGCTACTTGCTTTATTGCAGTGGTCTGGCACGAACCGTCAGTACCTGTAGGATATGCCTGTATCATGTGACTGCTAGAAGTCTTTCTGAAAAGTCAGAAACTTCAGAGCAATGACAGAGATCTCCCAGTATGCATACAGTACATTTTGTCCTCAGCAAGGATTTTTCAGTGATCTTCCTGGCCATTTTTAATTCTTGGTGGAATTTGTAGTTGTCTTTCCCCTGTTCTTTTCTATCATCTTTCTTCTTTTTTATTCTTCTCTGTTCCCTTTTAATATGTTTCCTAGACTTTTGACCTGTTTCCCTATTTTATATTCCATCTTCTGAGAGCCTCCGCTCTCCCCTCCCTTTCCCTCCTGTGCCTCTCTTTTCCCTACAAAGCCTTTCCTTGACACTTATCCCCTGACAATTGCATCCCTGGGTCTGCCTTTCAGCTTCATAAAGCCCCATGTGGTCTCTACTTCCAGCCTCTTTCATGCATCTTTTTTCTTTCTTTTGGATCGTATCTAATCTGCTTTGTCTGAATTCTCTAATCAAACTGACAAACACTTTCTCAAATACCTTCTGAGTCACCCTCATCCTCCCTGACCTACCTTGTGCCCCTGACATGGAAGACGATAACTTCTTTCATTTCTGGGGGCTTTTCCAAATTATAGATATTCGCTTTCATTTCAATTCAATGGACATTTCCCGAATCCCTACCAGGAATGGGTCACTGTGCTGACAGTGAGAAGCCCCGAGGCTTTCTGGCCTCAGGAATAGGGTAGAGGAGGATCACACCATTGTGCATGATTGAAATGCTCCTGGGGGGAAAGGCAGAGCCTTCAGGGTCAAGAAAATAATGTATATACACCAGGCAACCCCCAGGTATCAGATCAAAGGACACCCAGAGCTAGGTGAGCAGATGCCTGAATCAGAGATGCAGCCAAGAGCCAGGATAGACACCTATAGGAGCAGATCTGTCAAGAAATGGGACTTCAAGGTGGAGCTAGGGGATTGTTAACCAGATTCTGACAGAGTTCTGCAGGAGATACCATTAAAGAACAAGGGGGTATCTTCAAGGTCCTGCTGGGGTCTGAATTCAAGGAGTCACCTGACAACAGATATTTCCAAACCAATAGAAGAGATGAGCAACCATGCAACTCATCCTAACTCAAAATGAATTGGGATGCTTGCCCAAAAGAGCCAGGAACAATTTGCCATTTTTTGCATTAAAGCGAGAGAAGCCTTACTTCTAACTGGCGCAGCTGCACGGTGGCCAAGTGAAGGAGGCTTCCTGGAGGAGAGGAGAGCTGGCCTCATCCACAAAATGAGAGTGGTCATCACTGTCATGCGGGTTCCAGTGAGGGGCTATGGAGAAAGGGTGCATGAGGCAGAGGGCCGGGGCTTGGAACTTGGCATGTGCTTGTGGAATTTCATCAGCTATACGAGAAAGGCAGGGGCGGGAAAAGGATGCGTCCCTGGTCTCTCTCTTTGAAATCCTGATTCCTTTCTTCTTCCTGTGAGATTCAGCTCGCCCTGCATGATAGTCAGAAGCTTGATTTTCCTGCGGCAGGCTATAAAGTGAAACTAAACAGGGTCAGAGTGCAAAGTGGCCAAAGTGGGAGACTCTGTAGTCAAACAGCCTGGGTTCAATCTTAGCTTGCCCTTTGCTAACTAGGTGAACCCAGGACAGTCACCTTCCCTGCCTAATCCTCCATTTTTTCATCTGTAGCATGAGAAATGATTACATTATTAAGGTGAAGATCAACTGAGACAATGCTTCCCATAGTCCCAACACATGGGAAGTGTTCAATAAATTACTTTCTATTATAATATAATGTATGGAGTATCTGAGTTAAATTAGGAAGACAGAAACCACCTTAGGCATTTCAAACATAAAAGAACACAGGGAATGAGGTGCTTGAAAGCTTTGTAAGGACCAGCCAGATAAGTTAAAGCAAGAGGGTAGCCACTAGCTTTCAACCTTACTGCTGTACCTTGAATCAGGAAGTTGTCACCATCTCTTAGAGGTCAAAAAAGTACAGAAAACCACCATGGTCAGGGTTCACAGGTGGCCCTGCAACCCCTGTCAGCCTGAAGAACATGGTGACCACTGACATCATGTGACCAAAGCCATACGTCTCCAGCACTGCAGAGGAAGAATGGCTGCCACTTCTCTCCCAAGATGTATGCAACCTGCTGGCCTGGGAGTCTAGGACATGTAGTTCCCAGCCTTCATTCTGCTGAGACCTTGGGAGGGCATAGAAAAGGGTGGGCATGGTGAATATACCAATAAGTGATTCCTGGTCCACAAAGGATGTGCCTGGATCTGAAATTCCAACAGTGGGATGAGTTCTAGTTCCCATCCATGATCCATACATGACACCCCTGGGCACTGTGGCTGTCTTCCCTCGAGCTTCTATAGAACTTGAATCTCAGCTTACAATTGACTGGTGGTCCTCACCTGGCCACCGTCGGATCTCTGGCCAAAAGTAGGGCACGTCCACTATCATATTCAGTGCCCCAGCCTGCCACACACAAGGTCACTTTCCCTTTGTCATGTAGGCCAAATGCATTCATAATGTTTTAGATCCAGCTACACAAACTTTGGACTGGAAGGGAGACAGTTTTAGCTCTCAGAATGCTTCAGCAACATATGATTCTCCTCTACAAAGTGCCTCCCATATGTCCGGGCAGATTTCCCACACTTATCTTTCCTCTGAAGCAGTTTAAGTTGACCGAGAAGCTGAAACATTACGTTCCTGACAAATCGGCCACCCGTTGGCCGTGGGACTGTAAGCAAGTTGCATCTCTTTTCTGGGCCTTGATTGTACCAAGTACAAAATTGGGATGTTAGGTTAGCTGACCCCTGGGCTCTCTTCAGACCCATTACTGTCAGAAGCAGCAGAGTGTCATGGTTAGAGCTCAGACTAGCCACAGGCGGGGAACTGGAAGCCTCTGACACTGTGATTATTGTCATCCCATTTTGTGTGTTACTGCCCAAACACCCATCCTTCCACCTTGGTGAGGACTTCTGAGTCAGAATCCGTGAGAGGACCACCCAGTCTAGTGCCCGCCGGGTCACCATTGACACCCAGCTCAGATACTGCCCATGAGCACATGCGTCTCGTGCTGAAGGCTGGAGCCCCATATGAGGCTGGGCAAATCCGTGTTAGGACAAAGACATGTCACGGCTCAGTGGTGGCTTTGAGGCCCCCTTTGTTTGGAAGACGTTGTTGTCTGGAGGCAGCTAAATTTAGCCATATTTTGTCAGCTAGATTGTACGCCCTGGAGAGAAGGATAGCAAATTTCAGCCATGTCACACTTTATTAGTCATGCAAGCACTTAAAAGCACGCTAGAAGGACTGCAGCCCGGGATTGGTGGTGGCTGAGAAAGACCGTGCTGACTCTTTCAGCATTTACCTCAAGAAGCAGGATGTGGGGTGGGGAAAGCATGAAATCTCCGGAGCAATGAGCAATTTTTTTTTCCCTTTCTTACAAGACTGACAAATAGAATATTCAAATGAAGAGAAAATGTCCAGAGTGAGACAGTTTTGGTGTGGCCTTTTCTTAGATATGTCATCTGAACCTCCCCTTCCCACATCTCAGTTGGAGTTCAGAACTATAGTTTAGTTGCTGGTACTTGGTTAACTAAGATACAGATGGGAGAGAAACAAACCTTTGTTGAGTGTCTACTTTGAAGTGCGTGCTTTATGTTCAGCAACTTCCTTTAATTTGAAAAATTTCACAACAAGGGGAGGCATGGCTCTCATTTATAAAAGAAGAAACTAAAACTTGGTAATGTGAATAACAAGGGCTAGGTTGTAATGCAGTTTGCTTGACTCCTAAGTCCATGTGGTTTCCACAGCCGGGGTCTGGGTAAGCACATTGAGGAGTCCAACTCAACCGTGACTGAGCTTCAGACATCCCTGCCTTGATTCTGGCTTCCTTTTTCGGGCTGCACAGCTCTCTATGTTGGTGCTATGTAATTTTGCCTGACAAGGCTCAAGGGTCAGGATATATGTCCCAGCAAAAGCTTCACATATTTAGCTACCAAGCACTCTCCACAGGGTTGGGCCAGGTTGCTCTGGCAGTTGCTGAACAAAAATCTCCTGTCTGTAAAAAGAGACAAGGTCTGCTCTTCCATAAGGCTCACAAAATGAAAAGGCAAACCCTCTGCTATCCAGAGGGGAAAGGAACTCTACGCAGCTTTTGTTCATCTGTGATTCTATGGCAGGTTGACAACTGAAACCCTCTCCTAACAAACCCTTCCTGTAAAATTTCTGGAGTTTCTAAATAAAGACAACTGCTTAATTCAATGTGACAAGATGTCTCCAAGCCTCTGGCAAGGAGTTGATCACTTCAGTGTCCTGACCACCACCACATCTCCCCTCTTCTAGGAATTAAAGGCCCAGTAAAAACACCTGTCTGGATTATCAGAGGTCTTTTCTATCATCTAGAAAGGCATCATGGGATTCATGATGCTCTTTGAACTGGCTCTCAGAATGATAGTGGCGGGAAGGACAGCAGGGATGAGAAAAATCAAGAAAAGAAGAAAGATTTGGGCAAGATTCTACTGCTGATTAGTGGAAAAGTCTGGGGTGAACCCAGGCCTTCTGACTTGAAGGTCAACAGGAACAGCATTGTAGAGTTGAAGAGGGAAGCCTCTCCCCCCTAACTCCACCTCTTAACAAGCTACCTGACCTTAGGAAACTCTTAATCTCTCTAAGTCTCAATTTCTTCATTCCAAGCAGGATGAAGGGTTCTAGAAAGGATTAGTTATAATCAAGTATCCAGCTGAGTGCATGCTCAGCACATAGTAGCTAGTATTATTAGTGGGTGAAAACACTAAAGGATGTAGGAGTTCTGGGAAAGAAGAGATGTGCTTCCTGGAGTGGTAAGGAAAGATTGCTTAATGAAGGGCATTGAGTTAGGCCTTGAAGACCTCATAATATTTGGATGGGAAGTAACAACAGGACATGCTTGATGAAGTAAAAGCTTCTGGGCAGCAAAGCTAAGGCCTAATTTAAAGACAATGAGTGAAGTTGTTTGAGTGGAGTGATAGGTTCAGGAAAGTGAGCTGTCGGAGATCGAACTGCAAAGGTTAGATAAGGGGAACTTGAACTTCATGCTAAGGAAGTTGGACCTAAGGGCATCTGAAAACCTTTGAGGGAAAGGTTTTGACCAGATGAATTATTAAACACAGCAAATTAGCCTGGGAAAGTCACAGAGGGTGAACAGGAATAAGTAGCACTTAGAGGTCAGAAGAACAGTGGAAAGTTTCTTGTAGCAGGCGAGGCAGGAGAAGAGGAACACAGAGGAAATTTGTGGCAACTGAAATAAGTAGGAAAAGACGAGTGTGAAGGATATTTTAAAGGAAAAGTTGGCAGGAAGAATCAATACTATTGTAGGAAAGAGAATTTAATTAGCTTTGTAAAGTGAAGAGGGAATATTCATGACTTGTTGGGTTGAGCACTATATTTTAAAGAAAAGGTGTCCCAATCCACAAATCTAAGAGAAAAGGAGCATGATAAATGATTAAGCCAAAATGACTAAAAGACTTTAAAAAATGATAAAATGAACTCAAATGAAGATTAAATGTTCAGGATCTGCAAGTCTTGGCTCAAACATAACTCCTTAGGGTTAACTTACAGGATGCATCTTGGTGATTCTTCAAAGTCTTCTCACTAATAGCAGACCTCGCTGCTGAAAAATGATGGTTGCATATTAAATCAGTAGCATATATAGTCTTTACTCTATCTTCCCTTATTTCTACAGGGAGGTTCACAGAGACTATTTGAGTCCTCTTAATGATTTTTTTTTTTTTAATGTAATAGTAATTTCAAGAGCCTTCCTTTCCCAAAGAGTTGTTTGGCAAAATGCTGGACCTTGAGGAACGGGTTCATAGGTAAATAGATTTAGGAAAAGTTTCCTATGAGTCAGAGGCCAGTAAGGAGACAGAAACCTACCACTTATATGGACAGAAAGAATATAACAATATAAAACTGTTAAGCAGTAACTGAAAAGCCAGACAAACACTAGGTCATCTTAGAGGTAGCAAATGCAGGCAGCAGTGATCACCCCTAGGGCTAGTATTACTAAATATACTAGCTAGTATCCCTAGGGTTGGTTCTATTCATACTAGAGGATTGCAGGAAAGTACCAAGGAACTGAACTTAGCTCTCAGTGGTGGGGGTGATGCTACTGAACTCAAAGGAAGAGAGGCTCTAAGGGTCTGGGGTCCAGAGCTCTGAAGAGGGGGTGCCTGCCAGCTGCTACTGCCAACTCTTATGCAAGAAGTTAGTTCTGTAAGAGCTGGGAAAAGAACAAACTGGATTTAGCTACAGCTACAAAATGTTCTTGCTGCCACCAATGTGCATCACTGGTAGAATGATGCTTAAAGGTGCGAAACATGCAGGAAATTAACAGGAAGTCTCCCTCTAGTCTCCCTGGCCTGCCCCCCTCCCCATGGGTGGTGGGGGGGATCAAGAGCTTGGGTTGGGACTGAGACACAGTGGCTTAATAACTGGCACATGCCACTTCCTACATCAGCCCCTTGGGTAGTCGCTATATATATTAAAGGCTCTGAGCAGTTCTAGAGGAAAGAAACCATTTCAACTTTGGGTAACTGAGCATTTCTCAAATTGTTTGCCAGGATTCTTCTTAACCCCCCCCCCCTTCGCTTTCCCCAATATAAAAAAATTCACATGTAAAAATCAGTGGGTTGAATCTATACATATTGATATTGAAAGATGCCTATTTGACTGACTTCATTTTTATATGAAAAATAAAATATATACCTATATAAAAACAGAGAAAAGGTTAGAGTTAATACCACACTGTAAATAGGGGTTATGTGCCAGGGAGGGTAATAGTTACCAGGCTTTGTTCACTTTCTGCTTCGCTTCTCTGTTGTTTGAATTTTTAAAAATGAGTGTACATTATTTCATGATCAGAAAAAAAACATCACTTTTGGGGGACAAAGGAAAGGACCACCTAGGACCAACAATTTTCACAAGATTAGCAATGTCCCCATTAAAATGTGGCACTAAAACCAAGCACAGCATTTTTGAAAAGAAGAGAAAAATGAAGTAAACAACATTTGCTAAACACCTACTACATGCCAAGCTACTGGGAATGGGGCATAAATTATTTAACATATTAGCATTTAACATGTTAACATTATTTAACATGTTCTTTTCTCCCTGAATAATGTAGGCCTTTTTTTTGTTTGTTTGTTTGCAGTTTTTGGCCAGGGCTGGGTTTGAACCCGCCACCTCCAGCATATGGGGCCGGTGCCCCACTCCTTTGAGCCACAGGCACTGCCTGTAGGCTTTTTTTTAACCCAGGATTTCTATCTTAGTTTTCTGACACATCTTACTCCTTTCCTTTTAAGGGATGTTATAGGGTAAATTATAACCCTCCAAAATTTTTTGACTGAAGCTCTAACCCTGAGTACCTCACAATGTGACTATATTTGGAAGAAAAGAAATAACCAAAATTAAATCAGAAATAAATGAAATTGAAAATAAAAGAATTATTCAGAAAATTAATGAAACAAAAAATTGGGTCCTGGAAAAGGTAAATAAAATCAATAAACCATTGGCTACATTAACCAGAATTTAAAAAGCAAAATCTTTAATAATCTCAATCAAAAATAAAAAGAAATAAAAACTGATACCACAGAGATACAAGAGATTGTTTTTGCCTACCACCAAAATCTCTATGCCCAGAAATTTGACAATGTGGAGGAAATGGACCAATACCTGGAATCAAACCATCTTCCTAAGATTAACCAGGAAGAAATATATCTCTTGAACAAACCAGTATTAAGCACTGAGATTGCAGAAACAATAAAAAAGCTTCCAACAAAAAAAAGCCTGATACCGGATGGCTTCACATCAGAATTCTGTCACACCTTCAAAGATAAACTTGTTCCCATACTGCAGAAAGTATTCCAAAAAACTGAGAAGAGTGGAATCTTCCCCAACATGTCCTATGAAGTAAACATTACCCTAATCCCAAAACCAGGAAAGGACCTCAACTAAAAAGGAAAATTTCAGACCAATTTCACTAGTGAATATAGATAACAAAAATTTTTGATAAAATCCTAGCCAATAGATTATAGCTACTCATTAAAACAAATTATAGATCATGATCAAGTATGTTTCATCCCAGGGATCAAGGCTGGTTTAACATACACAAATCCATAAATGTAATTCACCACATCAACAGAAGCAAAAACAAAGACCATCTGACCCTCTCAATAGATGCAGAAAAAGCATTTGACAAAATTCAGCATTCTTTATTAACAAATACATTTAAGAAAATAGGCACAAGTGGCACATTTCTTAAGCTGATTGAAGCCATCTATGACAAACCCACAGCTAATATCATACTGAATCGAGTAAAACTGACAGCTTTTCCACTTAGAACTGGAGCCAGACAAGGATGTCCTCTATCACCACTACTATTTAAAAATTGTGCTGGAAGTTCTAGCCTATGCAATTAGACAAGAGAAGTATATAAAGGGCATCCAAATAGGGGTAGAAGGGTTAAACTCTCATTCTGTGCTGATGATATGATCTTATATTTAGAAAATCCCAGAAAGTCAATCACAAAACTCCTGGAAGTGATCAGAAAATACAGTAATGTCTCAGGGTATAAAATCAATGTCCTCAAATCAGTAGCCTTTGTATATTCCAGTAACAGCCAAGTTGAGAAGCAAATCAAGGACACAATTCTCTTCACAGTAGCGTCAAAGAAAATGAAATATTTAGGAATATACATAACAAAAGAGTGAAAGATCTTTTTCAAAGAGAATTATGAAACTCTTAAGAAAAGAAATTGCGAGAGAGAGCTGGGGTCAGGGTGTACTGCACACCTTTTGGGGGCAGAACACAATTATAAGAGGGATTTTCCCTAACAAATCCAATCAGTCTAACCTATTCTTAGTACCCTCAATGAATCCCAAACTATAAAAGAACAGTGATTAGATTAAATGAGGCCCTTGGGGTGGGGCCTAATCCAATCTGACTGGGGACTTAAAAGAAGAGGAAATTTGGATGCAGGCCAGTGGAGGAGTGAACTTGTGACGATGCAAAAAGAAGGCAGCCAGCTGTTTGCAAGCCAAGGAGAGAGGCCTCAAAAGAAACCAAACCTGCTAACACCTGGATTTGGAATTCCAGCTTCCAGAACAGTAAGAATATAAGTTTCTATAGCTTCAGCTCCCAAGTTGTTGTTGTTTTGTTATGTCATCCCAACAAAGGACTTGTTATGGCGTCTGTGTGTTCTACAGGCTGTTTGTAAGAGGCTGAGCATTTACCGCTTTGATCCTCATGCTCTCATTCATTTATTCAGTGATTCTGACTTGAGCAGCTTCCTATGCCAGGCACTGTTCTAGATCCTTGGGGTAAAACAGTGAACAAAACAAGAAAAATCTCTGTTGTCATGAAGCTTGGATTCTATCATACTAGGGAGAAGACAGGAAAGAAGCTAGATGAGTAAAATAAACACTGTTCATCGTGATAAATAAGTAAAATATATAATGGTAAATAGTGATAAACTATAAAAAGATGAAAAAACAGAGCTAGACAGAGGGCAGATGGGGTAGGGGCATCCAGGGAATACTTCATGAGGTAGGTAATCTTGGGACAAAGACTTTTTATCACTATTAGAATCTGGTGTTCCTAACTATCAGAGTTCAGTCTTGAGTAGGTTTCTAGAGATCATTTCAAATGTCTTAGTCTTCTACAAGTCAGCAACCATGCCTTTCCAACACTCTCCCAAGCCCAAAACTGCATTGTGATCACTCATTAACCAGCTAAGAGATGCTCAGGGCAATCACAGACCTGTTTTTCTCTACAGAAAACTGGGTAGTCTCAGTGACTGGACAAAGAGGGTCTGGTCACCTGTCAATGTCAACCAAGAGGCAGAGATGGGGATAGACTCACAAAACTTTATTGGTCAGAAGGCCAGCGATTCCAAAGAAACAGAGTAGCCTCTCTAAGACTGTTCTGTCCTCCCATCTCCAAAACCATAGTTTTATTCATAAAAGTTCAGCATAATTCAGTGACCTTTTATAGTATTTCCAATTCAATCTCCTAAATCAGTCCTCCTAAACTACTCAAGATAGGCATCCTTAAGGTGGGATCTAAATTTACAAAACAAAAAGAATGGAAAAAAATGAGGTGAAGGTGAAGGGGTCTCTGAAAAGCAAAAAGCAGCCTCTGCCTATTATTTGGAGGAACACTTTAAAGCAGAGAACAACTCAGAGGGAGGTAAAGTTGACAAAGCAAAGCATGGGGCCAGAGAAGATCATGGTAGGAATAAACTTGTTCAAAGGTAGATGGAACAATAGGGCAGAGGGGCTCCTGTGAAAGCACGTGTAGTGCAAATAAGATGGAGTCAGGCAGGCCAAGGTCGTCATGACACAGCTGGTCTGATTAGTGTCCTGCCTGACCTTCACTGTCTCCCATTTTTACTGTTTTGTAAATTGAACTCCCATCCTAAAGTTATATATCTATCTTGAGTACTTTAGGAGGATTGATTAAAAAGATTTTTTCAAGTGGAATGTTGTAATTAAGTCACTGAGTTATACCAAAGATTAATGTGATCTTTGCTTTGAACTATGCAAATTGAGAAATTTTTCCACATTGGAAAAAGAATAGCATTCGATATACAAGTAGTAGAAATTTGGGCAGTCCCGATCCTGGAGCTAGTGCGCCTGGCATTGCTATAATCTCCTCTCCCCTCTAATTCTGCCCCAGATGGACAATGCCCAAGAGTCGCCCACAGACCAAGGTGGAGAGACAAGGGAGACAGAGGAAATGGTGGCTGCCCCCAGGAACCCAGGGGCTCCTGATACCTACAGAATCTCAGAGGAAACTGACAGAAATGGAGATTCAGACCTGAAAGAAGCCACGGTGGAGAAAGGGAAGCTCAAGACTCAGGATGGCTCAGATTTAACAGCAATTGAAAGGGAAGACTCATCGTTACTAGCTCCTGCAGCCAAAAAACTAAAAATAGATACCAAAGGAAAGAAAGTGACGCAAAAAGTGGAGGAAGATGAGATTCAGAAGATGAGAATCCTGGTTTCTTCTTTTTCTGAGGAGCAGCTGAACCATTATGAAATATATCGCCGGTCAGCTTTCCCTAGGGCAGCCATGAAGGGGCTGATTGAGTCTGTCGCTGGCACCTCTGTGTCTCAGAACGTTGTTATTGCCATGGCTGGTATCGCCAAGGTGTTCGTCAGGGAAGTCATAGAAGCAGCCCTGGATGTGTGTGAGAAGTGGGGAGAAAAGCCACCACTACAGCCCAAACATCTGAGGGAGGCCGTTTGAAGGTTAATGTCAAAGGGACAAATACGTAACTCAAAGTACAAAAAAATTTTGTTCTAGACCCAAGGCTAGAACTATCTATTGTTGATGGAGGAAGTACTGGTGATTACTTACTCCAAACTTCCTATTAAAGGAGACTGTCTGCACTGGTGCTTCCGTATCTCCAGTCGTCCAAGGATTCCATGATTTTAATATTTTTCTCACAACTCTAATATCTGCATACCTAGAAAGCATACAGTTTATTTCATACTTGTCTCGACTAATTTTAGGACCTCTTAGATCCCACGAGGGACCATTTTGAAATATTTGTCTCTTGACGAGTTGAAAGGAAGGTATATGGGCCTTAAACATCTTCTGGACGGGAGAGCTTTGTTCAGAGAGAGAAAACCTTTCTGAGAGAGCTTTGATGATTTCACATTTAAGCTTAAAGATGCTAAGATAGGCTTTTTCTAATGCCTGGCTTTAAGTAGATGAAACCATCAGAATGTTTGACTTGTGATTCCCTACCATGAGGACTATGATAGTAACAGGAATAGTAGAAAAATACGTGCTTATAACGATTTAAGATTCTCCTGTGGATTTTAGTGAATGATCATTAAATTGTTTTCCAATTTGCCAAATGCATATTCTTTTCCTGCCTCACTGGTTGGAATGATGAGAAGTCCCTTATTTTTTCTGATATCCCCAAAATTGCCTTTTCTGTGGAAAAAAAGAAAAAAGTAGAAATTTGAGTAAAGATCGGCGAGCTATTTCAGCCATCCCTCTGCTGTTAACATTTGTTAACAATAGCAGGGATAACTTTGCCTTAACTTTTGTAGAGCTGTTTTATGTCTGTCAATAAACTCTGAATACTCTAAGATGGCATGTACTCTTTTCTTTCATCTTGGTGTCCTGTCCTCAGAAGGGGTGTGTCAACTGAAAGCCTGTGACCAAGGAACCCTTTGATGTGGCTTGAAGTGCCTCCCTGGAGGTGGCAAGCCGGGTTCTTTTTTCTGGCTCTCTTTTTGCAAGGGATGGTCACCCTACTAGTCTGTTTTTGTGAGTCTGTGTTTGTTAGTGATGTACCTTTCAATTCTTCATCTGACTGCCCCAGAACTGGCTGTTCAAAGCTCCAGTGCACTTTTAAATGTCACGTAGGACCTCACGATGGGTGCTGTCACCAGGGCAGCTTTTCTGGCTCAGATACACCCCTTCTCCTCCACTTTCAAAACTTTACCATGGCAATCATTAAAAAAAAAAAAAAGATAGAAAGTGCCTAAAAGTTATTTGCATCCAGTCAAAACTGGAAATGGCTATTAGCGTTTGTTTGCATTCCTGCTAGAGAGGACATTTTTCGTTTGCTCACACACCTTCCTATTTAAACAGTCCGGGAAGGAGTTGGAGAAGAGCAGAGAAGAATCGTTTCCAGGCTTTACTGATTTTCTGGCTGACCTCGACTAAATCTCCTTAACCTTCCTTTTGTGAAGCCATCATTTCACACAATAGCAGGGATAAAGAAACCGGTGGGTTTGATGTTGTTATCAAATGTTTAGAGCTTGTGGTTAGAGGAGACAAAAGCAGGGGGGTGTATTTGCATGGGTTTCTCTTTCTCCCTCCTTTGCTGTGTGGCTGCTCTTGTGATCAACTCAGGACAGGCAGCTGCTGCCCTCCTCGGCCCTCCCCAGACCCGTGAGGAGACAAGCTGCCTGCCACCTCTCTGGTTCTCTTGCTCTTTGGAGACAGCCCATTGCTCAAACCTGGTGGCTGTGAACTAACAGTGAAGCCCATGGCTGCTGTGACCGGTAGCCTCCCTTGTTTGGACCCCGATTTCAGCTTCATTATGCCTATGTGTACCTGAGGGGCAATCTCAGGGACAGCAAGGAAACTTGATGGACAGAGAAAATGAAATGAATTTTACAGCCTCCACTAAGCCACCCTGATGACCTTAGAATAAATGGACAAAGGCAGCAGCCTCCCAGGTAAGACGGGCTACTGTGATGCCTCTCCTGGGTCCTGGTTCTGAGACTGGAGAACATGAACCTTCCGTATAGAAGATCTGCAAGCGTGAAATAGCAGTAGCCATGAAGGGTTCTTCCCAGCCTCCTCGCAACACACAAATAAAGGCAGCACAAGGTGAAGAGGCTCTTGGTAATTGAGGCCTGGAGGCTACTAGCAGCATCCCTGACTACCCGTTCCCAGGACCTCGTGCACTGGTGCCAGATCCCCTTAGGATTCCCCGAGTGACAGATGGCTCTCCCGGATGGCCAATCAGCACAGATGTGATCCCAGCCTTTAGATAAACAATGGCTTGTGCTGGCATGTACAGTAACCTAAATTTGTCCAATTATGAATCCAGCAGATGCCACGGTCTTGGGCCCCTATGGTCAATTTAAGGACAGACCTACTACACAGAGTAGAAGGTGAAGTAATGTGTTTGGAAGGGCTGCGTTCTGATCTCAGCCCCTCCACCAAAGAGCTAAGGGACCTGGGCCATGTCCCTTCCCCACTCTAGGCCTCAAGGTCCTCAGCTGTATTGATTATAGCCATGGGGCTTGCAGGCCCCTAATCCGTGTGACACCTACATGTCAGTTTTATTACCCTGCCCTTGGAGAGCCTACTGAAGTTTACTTAAACTTGAACCTCCTTGTGGGGAGACCCCATCCTTCCAGTTTCTGGTGGTTAAAGGAGGAAGAGGAGGAGGCTGGTGGCTCTTTCACCTCCTGTTTTCAGTTAATTCCCCCCTGTTATACCTTGTGTGTGCCAGCCTGCCCTCTTGCTCTTAAGTAGCTTTACTCTTTCAATGATTTCCACCAAAAACCAATCACACACAAAAAATTCCTAGCACAAGGCTTCCATGCGGGAGGCAAGCTTAAAACATGTGGGATGAAAACAAGCAAACCCTAAAGATTTGATAGGAGACACCCCAGTACTTGAAAGCCCTTCCCACCAACCTCCAGCTTCTGGACACACAAGTCAGGCCTCATTCTCCCTCCCCAGACCCTGTTTTCCTCTCAGGAATAAAAGCAAATCCTTCCCACCCTTGTCTACCAGCTCTGCCTTTTCCTTCCAGACCCTCTACAAGCCTCATATGCTCCCTCCCCAGTGGCCCATAAACATATATTCCTGGATGTAGTTAGATCCCTTCTAGGAGCAGTTGTGGTGCCAGCTGTTATGTTAACACAACCACACACACCCCCCACACACGCATGCCCAGTTAATCCCGTTAGTCTTATAAATCCTCAATATTTTGATTTAATAAGAATTGGTTGAGTATCCACTGTGCTTGGCACAAGGCTACTCACAGTGAGATCTAAAAATGAGGTATCCAAATTGGCACCTACTCAGGTGGGAAAACAAGATTAAAACACACAGAGCCCTGATTATAATTAATTGGCAACATGTGTGCTGGAGAGGTGAGGCGAGGGAAGAACCAAGTGGATACCAGGAGATCTTCACAGAGGAGATAAAACTTGCCAGGGCCCCAACAAGGAAGCTGCCTGTACCAAGTACACATTTCTAAAAGAAAACAGGTTATTAGAGTGTGAGAGCAGAGCCATCGCCAGCGGAGACGTGGAGTGATGTTCTCTGCATACGCAGCCTTTGCTGGGAAGTTTATCATGACCCCATGTATGTTTGCTCCAGCACAGACATGGTACTGGTCCTCACCCGGTTTCCCTCTGTTCTCCTTTCTGCCAGGCACTGTGGAGTTATGTTCTAGATAGCTCAGCAACAGGAGAGGTAGGTTTGTGCTTACGCGCTGGAATCACCTGCCATTGGGAACAGGCATTTTGGCTCTGGTTGTCAGCCCAGGTGCTTGGGTCAGTGGGACGTGTCTATGAGAGCATGACAGGGGCAGAGTATGGCCAGTGAGTGTACAATCAGGGAAAAATGAAGATACGCTCCCAGCAGCATGTATTCACTCTGTCATTCATTCTTCTGCTGGTCTTTTATAGAATGCTCAGTATGTGCCAGGGGACAGAAGAGGGGGTAACATCCATCCCTTCCTTGCCTGCAGGGCACTTGCTGGTCTTGTAAATCCTGCATGGTGACTACTGTGATAGGAAAGGCTAACACAAGCTAAGAGGCACTAAAGAAAAGATACTAACCCTCTAGATCTGTGGGTCAGAAGAGAAGACATCACAAGAGGAGTGATCTTGGGAAAAGGAATACCAAATCTGTATGCAGAAATAGAGGATATGGAATCTACAAAGTCTAACTATGAGTTAGAGTTTTGAGTCTTCCAGAAATAGGAGTTCAACCTGGCTGGCCTAAGAGAACTAAGGTGAAGTAAATGAGATGAGAGAGGGCAAGGTCATGAGGCATCAATAGGGGTTGGGTCTTCGGTAAACCATGTCCGACTTTTTTCTGATAGTCTTGGGGTCCAACTGGAGCTTTTAAACATGTGGGATCAGAGGTTCACATTGTCTCCGAGAGAACTCTAGGGTTGGTGTGAAGAATGAACTGAACAAGAAGGGGCTGGTAAACAGCAAGATAGACAGGAAAGTGGTACTATGCCCAAGAGAGAGATGACATCTGGAGGGGGAACCTGTGGCCTCTAGGCTCCATGTGGCCTTCTGAATCCTTGTGTGCAAACTTTTGACTGAATCCAGATTTTACAGAATAAATTGTTTTAATAAAGGGATTTGTTCTGTGAAGTTTGGATTCAGTCTAAAGGCTGCACGTGGGGATCTGGAGGGTCACACTTGGGGAACTTGAGGCCCCAGACTCCCCACCCCAGCCAGTAGCTAGGCTTACCTTGGTCTAGCTGTTGCTTCATAACATTTAAATACCATCAATTAGGAATGCAATAGTGCTGTATCAGTGTACTTTCTGTAGATTAAAAGTTGTACCCCATGATTAAAAAGAAAGATATTTATTCTTAGCGTTCTCCTTGAAGGTGACCTGTAAGAACTTGTGCTTGCTGGGGAGTTGCAAGCTGGTCTGAGAGCCCCTCTTCTCTCCCAGAGATTGCCTGAAGATGTATCTGGTTGCTGAATAGAACGTGCCTCTTTTGCTGCTGCTTCTTAATATGATGAAATTCCCTAAGCACAAGGGGGAAACTGGGCCATTCGGTGCAGAAGTGATTATAAAAATTCACTTTTATGTTGATTATAGATTCTCTGACATGCCTCCCACCCCATGGTGTGTGACAAGAAAACGTGTGATAGGTCTCACCCCGAAGGCAAAGGCACAGCACTTGCTGGGATCTTCTGCCAACCTGGCAATCTGGTGCCACAGCCAAAGGTGTCCTCCAGAAACATAGCACCAAAGACGTCAGGGCTGGCCCTTTCCTCCCCCCTCTGAAAACTACTGTTCAATCGGTAGCTTTCTTTTTACTCCTCTAAATATGTTTCCGAGTCTATATCCTTAGGTGTGAAATTGTTTTGCCAGGGAGTCTAGATTTTGCAGCTGGAGTTTGGGGAACCATAGAGAAAGTCCAATAAACTATCTCCTTCTAAGCTACAAACACCAATTAAACAATTGTGCTTGCACCTGGAATGGCAGAAATTGCTTTAAAATCCTCAATCCATAGCTGTAATTGCCAGATCATATGTAGAAACATGGAATTTGGGAGTTATTATGGGTGATAGTGAAATGGCCTATTTATTGCCCTATCTTGGCCACAATGTTTCTTGAGTGATTTGTTTTCTACTTATTGATTCTGGCTATGTCATGCCCAAACATCTGATCAATGGAATCAATTTTTCAGCCCATTATAGGCTGAATAATCTGAAAGTAAAAGAATATGAAAATAATTAGGGGTAAGCAGGTGATATGAGTAGAGGCAGAGAGAGAGGAGAAGGTTGTTTGCTCCATTCCAAATATTTAGATTGGCTTGGGTTTTCACCTAATTGAAAAAAAAATTTTTTCCCAATGATGTGTTAAGGACACAACTCTTTTGAGTGTTCAGAATGACTCTTAAGTCTGGTTTTAGGAACATTCATGGGGCCTCCCCTTCTTCTGGATTGAGCAGCATGGGGTTCCTGAATATTTGTAGTGTTATTCTGATGGTTGAGTGCTGGGTCCAAAATGTGTTCAGTAAAAAATGAGGAAACAAAGATGTGGCTTCTTCCAAGTCAGATTCCAAGGAGAAGACCGCATGGGTATTACTGTTCTCCAAAATTCTTCTACATGTTGGAGGTGCATTGTAAATAACCAGGACCTTAGGCCAACAAGGTAAGGAAATAGCTACTAACTTCAGCTCTTCTCCACAAAATATCTTCTGATCTGTGTTATCCCCTGCCTCTTTTCATCTACTTCTAAACAATTGGTCTTTTTGTCATGAGACAGAATCTCACTTCGTTGCCCTCAGTAGACTTCTGTAGCCTCATAGTTCACAGCAACCACAAACTCTTGGATTCAAGTGATCCTCTTGCCTCGGCCTCCCAAGTAGCTGGGACTACAGGCACCCTTCACAATGCCCAGGTATTTTTTGGAGCTGGGGTCTTTTTCTTGCTCAGGCTAGTTGCACACTCTTGAGCTCAAGTGATCCACTGGCCTCGGCCTCCCAGAGTGCTAGGATTATAGGCGTGAACCACCATACCCAGTCCCAAACAATCTATCTTTTACTGCAGAGGTCTTCAAACTTTTTAAACAGGGGGCCAGTTCACTATCTCAGACCATTGGAGGGCTGGACTATAGTTAAAAAAAAAAAAAACAACTATGAACAAATTCCTATGCACACTGCACATATCTTATTTTGAATTAAAAAAACAAAATGGGAACAAATACAATCACACCACCTCATGTGGCCCGTGGGCCATAGTTTGAGGACTCCTGTTTAAGGTCACGTTGCTTTGTTTCTTTTTTGTGTTGTGCTAACATTGAATTTAACTATTTTTACATACCAGATGCTGTTTCACATTCATTATCCAACTTAATCCTATGAGGCAAATACTATTATTCCCATTTTACAGGTGAGAAAACTGAAGCTTAAGAAGATCAAACAAGGGTCTCAAGGACACATAACTCCTTTGTGCTGGAGCCGGGTTGGAAAGCAGAGTGTATCTCTGCAGCACCCTTCTCCTTAATCATTAAGGTAAGAGGTCTCCCAATTAAAGGTCCACCTCTTCTCACACACCAGGCTCTGTCCTCTGGCTCCCTTTTCAAGTTACTATCTACACCACCTATCTGGAAACTTCCTATTCACCAGATAAACTTTTGACAGTTTTTCCTTTGTTACCTTGAATTATATTTAATTCATAGACCTTGTGAATCTTCTTCTCAAATACATCTCAAACCCATGTTAAAGTGCAGGCCATGTCTTAAATAGCTTTATGCTTGTCTTTCCCCTCCAAACAGTGTGAAAAGGGAGGGGGGGGGTACACAGAGATGGTACACTTACCTTATCATCATCATTAGCTGGTCGTTCATCACGGTGAATTCACACAGTCACACTGAAGCTGAGCTGATGAGAAGGCCAGCTCCTACCGCCCTCCTCTGCACCAGGGGGGTGTGTGAATGGGTGCTCTGAAGCCTCACGATTCGGCTCAGAAATTCCGAGCTCCGATTTACCCATTTCTTAGTAATAGCTGGAACCCTAGACAAATTTTAAAGGCTAGAGGTATTTTCCTGACTCAAGTGTTGGCAAGTGTTGCTAAGACCCCCTCCCCAGCATGTGAAGCGAGGTTTCTGAGAAGTGGGTAGGCAGCCAATATAGAAGTGTGTGAGATCTCCTTTATGGAGATTACCCAGAAAATGCAAGCAAAACTTGCAAAGTGGTTTCTATGTTCTTGGAGTTGTCATTTTTGTCACTTTATTTGGCTGTGAAGCTGATTTTCACACAGGCCTGGTGGTTGTTAAAGTAAACACAAGTACAGTATTAATATCCCCTGCATATATTTAGGTAAAATTGACATCCAGTTGAAGTCAAGATGTGGTTTGCTTACTCATAGTTCTTGGAAACTGTACACATACTGATTTAATACTTATGTTCCCCACGTATACATCCTGACTAACAGTATCTTCTCCTCAACTTTTGCAAAATTTTACAAATTTAAGCATACAAAATATGCTTAAAATATCAAGTGAGTAATTTGCAGCCACTATACTTTGAGAATCTGCCAGGCCTACTCAAAGCATGATTCTGAAATATTCTGCTTTGAAGCTTTGGGAGTTTGGGAATTCATTCATTCCTTTGCATTCATAGGCCATGGACTGCTATTAAGTAGCTATTTCTTCTAATTAGTCACCCCTATTTCGCAAGAGCCCTCATTGACTATTGAGTTGACCTCAGCGCCTTATTAATTCCGATGAATTTTTGGAATGAGGTGATGCCTAAGTCAACGTGATATGCGGCAATAATTGCCCTAAGCTAAGAGTAGGCTGGTGCTCATCTGGGATTGTGCTTAGCTTTCACATCTCTCTGGTGACCCCCAACTTTGACTTACCAAACTCTAACTATAGTAATGAACTAATGACAGTTTTGTAGTTTCTGTCAGCCCCAGTTCCCTGGAGGTGATGAGTACATTAACTATTTGGTTCAAAGATCCATAAACCTAGTCCTTGACTTCAAGGAATTTACAACCTCTTTGGGAGAGAATAAACACCCAATAATGTCAATTAATTAAAATTTAATATTGAATTAAAAAATTCAATATAAAGCAGAACTTCCAAAAATATACAGTAATTTCCAAATGGCAAGTTTTAGAATTGTAGGAAGTTAAGGAGGGGAGGTCACCACGGTCTGAGCTTTCAGAACTTCCAGGAGCAGCAAGAAGAGGGGAGCTGGGATTTATTAAGCATCTGCTCCAGGATGTTTATTTTCTCACCTCTGGTCTTCAAATATAATCCAAACAGTTAAAAAAAAACTATCAGTCTGTTGACTGGCATTGTATTAAATCTGTGAGGATCATTTCCCAAGTTACCATTTTCAGCTCACCCTTCTAGAGCTACTGTACAGCTCTCTGTTTCTTCAGCTCATCTTTTGTATCACACAGTAAATATTTCACTCTCCTTTATATAGACATTTCTCATAAAGTTGTTTCTAGGTGCTTTATATGTTTAGCACTATTATTAATGGGTATTTTTTTCTACTATATGGCCTAACTGGATATGGTTGAAAAGCTGATTTTTATACTGATCACTGTACTGAACCCTCTTCCTGATTCCAAAGGAGCTGGTCTGAAGGGGTGTCTCCATTATCTTGAATTTTCTATGTTTCATGAAAGCCCATCTGAAAATAACAGCTAGATCTTCTTTATCTATAATACATTTCTCACTTCTGTTTCTTGACTATTGCATTGCTCAGATCCTTTGGAACAATAGTCAACCATTTAGTGATATTTTATATTTTGTCTTGTGTCTGATACTGCCAGGAATGTCTCAAATTCTCAAAAGGGTTCTCAGTCTTTGATGTGTGTTATGGTCCCCTGGGAGAAGACCCTCCAGGGATGAAGCTCGGGCGTGTGTGTTTGGGGTTCAGGGGAAAATAATTTCTGCAAGTACATCAATTTTATAACTCTCATTATTATTTATCATCATTATCGTCAGCATCCTAGCATTTGTTATGATAAGACTGAGAGTTCCTAAGTGTCAGGCACTGTACTAAGTACTTGATACACTTCACTTTAATTATGTTCACATAAGAAATTATTACGTCCATTTTACAAATAGAACTAAAACAGAAAGATTAAACACATCTCTAAAATGTCTTATGATCCGAAAATGGTATAGCCAGAATGTAAACCTAGGTCAGAATAATTCCAGAGCACATGATTCATATTCAGGCTCCCATAAAGTTGATGATTAAGATCATTTTAAGATGCATCCTGTCCCAGTTTTATACAATAAACTAGGCCTTTTGAATTTTACCTATTGCTTGTCCACTATTTATTGAGATGGTTTTTCTCCTTTTTTTTGTAAATTGACGTTATGCATTTTATAATAGGAATAGTTTTCCTCCTGTTGAATCCCTCATTTCTAGGATAGTTTAATTGCAGAGGATAATTCTTTTAGATGTTATTGAATTTGATTGGCTGACATTTCATTTAATATTTTTCTATCTACATTGATAAGTGACACTGATCTATAGGCATGCATCTTTACCAAGATGGGGTTTTCAGGGTCATTCTGCCTTCATTAAAAAACAAAACTAGGTAGCTCTTCCACTTTTCCTGGGCTCTGCCACAAATTACATGGCAGCAGGATGATGTGATGTGTCTGCTGCAGCCTCATGGCCTCTGACATGTTTTGAGATAATTCTTTAATAACTGATAAAATTCCTTCCATGGTGATTGATCTGTGGGAAATCATTTCTTACAGGTGAAAAAGGTGTCACTGTTATTTCCAGCAACCTGCTCATTATTGAAAACTAAGAAAACAGAAAAAGTTGGGAAAGGCAGAAAAATAATCACTGGAGTCCCACACCCCACATCCACCACAGTTATCATTAATAGTTTCTTCCACTTTTTTTCAAACTCACAGTTTTTGAATTTATGCTGTTCATAAAATTTTGCATCCTGCTCTTCTCAATTGAGGTGGTAGCCTGGGATTTTCCTCTTGTTCTCAAAGGTGGTTTTAAATTACTGTATACTATTTCCCTATTTTCCTACTTTCAAGGGACTTTACCTGGATTGAAGTTCTGCATACTTATTTAATGACAGCATTCTAACTCAACTAGCAGTGAAACAAAGGAAGAAAGGAAAGCTAGTATAAAAATGAATTGTCATGACAAACCAACCTGCTCTGGGGCGTTCCTTGCCAGTAAGTAAAAGAAAGCCAGGCAGGGTGGCACCTGTGGCTCAAGGAGTAGGGTGCTGGCCCCATATGCCAGAGGCGGCGGGTTCAAACCCAGCCCCACCAAAAAATGCAAAAAAAAAACCAACCAAGAAAGCCAGGCAGGGTAGACATTTTCTGTGCCCTCCAGTTTAATAGAACTCACTTTTATTTTAATATTAAATAACCAGTTGATGACTAATTGTACCATCCTATACTAGGATACAGAAATAATCAAGAGTCTATGTTACTATCGGTTTGTAACAATGATTTTCAACCCGTGTGCCAGGAGAACATCATAGATGTGCCATGAAAATTTTTAAAGATCATTAATTAATTATTTTCAAAAGAAGTTCAAAGCACAGTGAGTATTTTCTTTTTTTACTCTTTTTTTTTTTTTTATCGACATCATTTACATGTGCCGCAGAAGTTTAATGACAGGTTCAAGTGTACGTGAGATAAAAATGGTTGTAAAATACAGGGCTGGAAGGAGGCAAGAGGATTCCTAAAAGGGGGTGCAGTTTGGATGTGCTTTGGAAGATGGGTAGAAATTTCTAGGACAATGAATGATACACAGAGAAGTCAAAGGCACCGAGGAACGAAACAAGGAAGTATGTCAGGAGAACTGTGCAAGTGCCTGAAATGCAGAGTGTCGCGGGCAAGTGATTAGAAAGTAGGTCCACAGAGGCAGGTACAGTTAGATCGATGAATGGCCACCCTCAGCAGCCAGTGACCTTGGAGGCTGAGGGCAGTCAGACCTCCTAGCTTACCTGTGCCTATCAATATCACCCCAACCTGCCGGGTCTGTCAAATTACCAAGCTCTCATTAAAATTTTAATTGGGTGCCTTATCCATCTCGATTTCCTGAAATTTTGATTTAGTGGGTAATCATTCCCTGTTTAGTTGGCAATAATTGGCTGCTGTCTTGTTATGGGTTCTCCCAGACTCAGACCCTAAGGACTTGAGTACAAGTAATTTATTTGTAAAGTGATTCTAGGAAGCATGAGTGGGGGAGTGGGGAAGAGAAAGGGAAGGAAAGGCAGCCAGCATCATTACCGTTTGTGGGCAACTGGCGCTTCCTCTCCCCTGGGAACTCCAGGCACCAGTATAAAACACACCACTCAGCATCATCCCCCGAGGGGTGAGGGGGTGGGATTTACACACTAGAGACTGTGGGTCCTTAGTCAAGGATTGCTGTGGGACAGTGGGTGGAGAGTTCGCTCACGCTCAGAGTAAGCAGAGTGGACAGACTGTGAAGACCAGAGAAAGCTCCCAGGTAAAGAGAGACAGGTGAAATTCAGGTCCCTGTATACCACAATAAGTGCTGACAACTTCTGCTGGCTTTCTTGTACCCTTCATAGGATAAGTAAAATGAAATATTTTAAATCTTTCTTTGGATAGGCCTTTGTTTCTTTTAACAAATACCTTAAAGTTCAATTGCTCATCTTGCTCAGCCCTCTTTAATTTCAGGCCTACAAAATGCTCACATAGTCCTGTTGGAATCCCCAGTGACTCAGCGTTCTGGCCCCTCCTCCCAAGGCAGGCGGTCAAATCTCCAGACTGCTCTGTGGTTTAAAATGCGTCTCCCAATAGTTTCCCATCTATTGGCTTTTGGCTGCATGCTGAGAAAATCAGATTTCTCATTTACATGGAGGTTTCCTAACCCTGGCTGTCAAAATCACCTCTGGGACTTTTAAAGGGTACATATTTCTGGAGGGAATTCTCCCTTCCAGGGAATCTACATAAGAATCCATTGAGGGTGGGACTAAAGAATCTGCAGAATTATCCCAGAATGTTCTTACAAGGCCAGTCCAGCTCTGGTCTGTGGATCACAGTGGCGACCAGGACTCTACATGGCACCCCTCCCTAGAGGATGTGAACATCCATCTCAAGAGTTCTCCACCCCAGGGAAAGCTTCTCATTCCTTGCAAACATCCCTAATACGACATGGGTTTGCAATGTTGAGTCCCTTCAACATTGCATCTCCTCTTGGGAGTATAGTTGTATCTATTTTTACATTAAAATTTGCCACCAGTATTTGAATGTTATTGTGGTCTGGGAGTGTGGAGCATGGTAAAATTATCCTTTCTCACCTTCTAAACACTGCAATTTAATTAATGTGGCCTGAGGTCACATTAATTCTTTTTGAGGTCAATTAAACTCAATTCATGACCAACTCACCATTGACTACCCGCAGGTGTCCAACCTGTAGCCCACAGGCCACATGCAGATCATATGAAGTTTTTTTTTTTTTTTGCTTATTCCCTTCCCTTTCCTCTTTTTCCTTTTCTTTTCTTTTTTGTGCTCATCAACTGTCATTAGTGTTTGTGTGTTTAATGTGTGGCCCCTAAACAACTCTTCTTCCAATGTGGTGCAGAGGAGCCAAAAGATTGGACACCCCTGGAAGCTTTGAAATCCCCTTGTTTACATTGGAAATGGAACATTTAGTTTAACTTGTTTTTGGTTCAAGAATGGTACTCTATTATTTTTTCCCTTTTTTCTAGTTTTTTCTTAATTTTAATTTCAATTTCTACCAGAAGACAGAGATTAAAGAGATGGAATCAAGAGAACTTGGTCATCGATGTCATACTTAGGTATGATTACCATGAAGAGTCAAGATGCCTCCAAGGGCTCTCATGTGGAAAGCCACATGATGCTTCTGTTTATTAAGAATTATAGGAGGTGAAGCAGTTGCAGGATGGAGTAGAGGTGATAAATTCAGAGTTAGTAGAGTTGATTTTTGGTGCTCGTAGGAGCTCAGGGAGCAATGCCTAGTAGGCAAATATGGAGCTCAGAAAGCAGGCTGGAGACATGAATTGGAGTCCAGAGGTTTCTCAGTGGTAGTGAAAAGCTATAGAACTATTCCTCCCAGCATAGGTTGTTATTCACAGACATTATCAATCTGTTTAGATATAGAACAGTCCTTAAAAAAAATACAGGACTGCAACCTGGCTCTGAATACCTTTCTCCAGGTGGCCATTGATTATCCAGAATGTATTTCTGTGTTATACCCATTCGGATAGCATACAAAATATTTTCAAATTTCTAAACGACTTGCTGATATATTATTTCTGTCTCATTTCCCTGATGTCTCAAATTAATAACCAGGTAAAAGGCACAAGGTGTGACTTCAGGGACAAACCATTAGTAAATTGTGTTTCTGTTTACAATTCTAATCACAAAGTTATTTGCTCATAGTTCAAGTAATGCTTTTTTGGTCTGACCAAAAGATTTTGCATATGAATTGCAATCCAAACCTGGCTCCCTTTAAGTTTTTGTAAATTGTTTGTAAGAGATTTGGTGAATGACACATAGTTCCCATGAATGATGAATGCTCTTTCTCCAAGAAGAAACTTTTAGGGCAACCCCCCCCCCCCCCAACACACACACACACAATTAATTAATCTGGAAAATAAAAGTAAGCCAAAACAATGTTAATGAAGGTATGAACTGTCTTGCTCTCCCAGCAGTCAGGTCTCATGTTATGATATGGTTCAGAGAAAGCATTTGGGGGTGTCACTGGAGAAATGGTCTCTGGGATTCAATTCTCCTTTGACCTAACTTCAAACAGAACTGAGCAACAGTATAGGGTTCGCCATGCCTTCAGTACGTATGTCATCACTTCCTTATTATGAATTGCTTTTAAATTATTCCCTTTGCTCCTGTTTACCTCATTATAAATCTTACCCTCAAATTATTTATGCGTAAAGGAATCTGACAGAGGAACAGAACAGACTCACCAAGTGTCTCCTGCTCATTACAAGTGAATAGATAAATAGGAACACCAAACAATCATTCTCATCAAAAGAAAGTGGTATTTTTTTTTCCTAGACATCTCTAATAATTACTGAGGGATTAGGGGAATCTAACAACTGTGAAACTTTTGGCATAGGCAAATGAAAAGCCCAAATAGCCAGGATCCAGCCCTGATGGCATTATTTTCTGCCATAATAACCCCCTCATGATTAATCTGAGGTTTTAAGCTGTTGGGAGCCCAATTCTCTATGGAAACAGTGTGTGGTTAGGATGGGGTGTGTTTTACTGGGCTGGGGGGGTGGGCATGGTGGAAGGGTCCTAATGTGTTATAAGACACAAGTCAGGGAATCGATAAAATCTTTTGCCTCAGATCGTCTGCTAATGTGTGCTCAGCCTGAGTCTATAATGAGCACAAGAATGAATCCCATGTGTCTACGTGGACAGAATGTGTATAGATGTGGTCTCATTAGTGCAGTCTGCCCACCTACTGTGTGTTCTCACCTCTGATAACCTGCTTTCCAAGAGTCAAATGCCTAATTCAGCACCTCATTTTTCTCCCCCGTGTAGATTGCTGACTCGGGGTCTCTGAGATTGTGAAAGGTACTAGTTCCTGACTCCTCCTTAGCACCCAGGAGCTCACCCTAGATCAGTGGTTCTCAACCTTCCTAATGCCATAACCCTTTAATACAGTTCCTCATGTTGTGGTGACCCCCCAACCATCAAATTATTTTCGTTGCTACTTCATAACTGTAATTCTGCTACTGTGATGAATCGTAATGTAAATATCTGATATGCAGAATGTATTTTCATTGTTACAAAGGGGTTGCGACCCACAGGTTGAGAACTGCTGCCCTAAATGGTGAGCTCATGAAGGGCAGAGAATGCCGAATTTCATCCTAGCCTAGCGTGGTGCTAAGACAGTGCTAGATGCAGAAGAATCACATCTGAAGTAAAAATCCATTGTGGCCCATGCTGGACTAGGAGGAGGAATGCAATCCGGCAGCCTTCAAAGAGCCCAGATTGGTCAGCCACTATGTTCAGTGAGACAAAAGTCATACACAAACTCTTGGGAATGTCATCTAGCTAGGGAGGCCGTGTCAAGCTGTGCCAACATGTAGCTGCCCCTGGAAGCCCACGGGAGGGCGCACTTGAGCACATCAGGCCTTCAGAGCACGCTTTATCTCCTACCAAAGCAGATCTTTTTGGTGAATATCAAATAAATGCTCATTCGGGTCAAATACTCACCTTGGTGTTCTTTTGGAAAAATTGTTGAAGTCTGCAAATGTCTTTTGGGCCTTACCCACCATTTTGAATGGCTCTTTCTCAATATGACTACCCTCTTCCCCTTCAGTACCACTCCTACCCTGCCACTCCTTCATCTGATGTTCCATTGCATAAAGTCTTTATCTCAGAAGCTATTAAATGAATCCTTTCACATGGTCAAAGACCTTTTAGGGATGAATTTACAGTGGTGGAACTTAGTCATGCTGGTGCATGACATGACTTCCTCACCTCCGTATCACCCAGGAAAAGATACCGCCTCCTAACTCAGCAGCTGTCCCAAGGAGGACAGGAGAATGTTCAAAGTACTGACTTGTGGTGGTCGTGAGGATTCACCCAATAGGCCTCCCTTACAGGGCTACAGTACAGCAAGGGCCCAGCTGCTATGCTTTCAAATCTGCTGCTGCATCTGCACTGAGGTCACGCCTTCCGTGGGCTCCTCTCAGCCACTGAGTGTGGTGTGGGGACTAAGGGAGACCCAAGCCTGGGAGACACAGAACTCGTCTGACAGCAGCTTTGGTCCAAGGACGCCCCCACGCGGGGTACAACCTTCCTCCACTACCTGGCAACCTGGGGCACTTCTGCCCAGCCTCCTTCACTGGGGCAGGAGCCGGGGTCAGACTTGCATAGCATTCAGACAGCTCTCCAAGCTCTCCCCACTTTGCCCTATTTTCTTCCTCACAGGCAGTTTCCCTAATAAAATCCTTGAACATTTAATCCCTTCTTGGCCTCTGCTTTTCCAAAACCCAGATTAATGGACTGATCTTCTGTCCTTGCTGCCAGTATTGGCCAAGGTACTAATCAGTTCCTTCCACCACTGTGCATCTCAGAGTAATAAATCGTCCTTCCCATGTGCACGTAGGATTTTAGACTCAGAGAGCTGCTTAGAAAACCTCGAGTAAGAAACAGCAGACACCAAAAATAATGACATAAAAATGACAATAGCTTTAAAGATGCACAAGAGCATTTCTGTTATTAATTTTCTTAATCTATAAGAGAGGAGAAAAGGGAAGAACAATGAAGTTTATGGAGCACCTGCTGCATGTCAGGTGTTTGCCTCATAACTTTCATAAACCGGTCTACCCCAAGGGAACAGAGAAGGAATCTGTGGTGTGGAAAGGCAAAGTAATTTATCCAAGGTCATGGTGCTAGCAAGAGATGAGGGACTATTCCAACCTAGGCTTTGTCTCCGTGGAAGTGACATAAGTATTCCTACTTCCGCCCTTTGACTATAGGCATGGAGTTGCCTTCACTGCTGGGCAAGCAGTGGGTGGGGCCATTCTGTGCTGTACAGATCAGTGAAGGGTAAGCTCTTAATTTTCTTTCAAATGTCTCCGCACCAAATAGTTGTGAAAGTGGGCTCCCAGAGGTTCTAAACAGGATCAATTGCTCCAGACTTCCTGTTGAGGAATTGCCAGGACCAAAGGCAAAGCCAGGGAAAGCAAGAGGTATGATAAGGAGCTGCCTGATATATATTTGTACATATATATGTGTGTGTGTATGTGTCTACATGTGTGTGTGTGCTCAAGACAAACAGCAAGGCACAGCTGCACCCTCTTTAATAACCAGCACATTGTCTAACAACCCCTTTGCCCCCAGCCCCATCTCCCCTCCCCTTTTGTGATTCCCTTTCCTCTAATATTCACCCAGATGTTAATTTGAATGTGATTCAACAAGCTTGAGGTTGGAGCATTTTGGAAAGAGGTACACAATCTTAATCATCTCCCTTGGCAGGTAGAGAGTCTCATTCAGCTTAGTGGAAAGTTCAGTTCCCTGGAGAAATTGACTTCTAGAGAGTTAGGAGAAGTTTAATTCTCCTTACTTGATTGAATCTAATTCAAGAGGTAGTCAAAGCATTCAGGAATAACTTCTATACTCTTATTCTAGCCAAAAGTTGTTCTGTACCCCTACCCCAATCATGATATAGAAACTCTTAAGGAGGTTCTATACTTGCTATTACCAAAGAAAAGCACACAATAAAATAAAATATTAGACCAATGCCTTTTGCATTCTGGAATCCTTCCAAGTCCCAGTACACATTACTGTTGTCTCTAGAGCAATGATCAATATGATATTGAATGCATCTCCTTGATGTTAAACAAATTGAACACAGATTTCCCCCAATTTTATTTCTCATATGTGTATTTATTTATGAATCATATAAATATGCTATTGCCATTTGCTAATATTTCAAGGCACAATATGTATAATTATATCCAAGTTTATATAATAGACATAAATCTATATTTCAGATAACCTTTTATCATGTCATTTTTTTTTTCAGCTGACCTCTTGTTAGATCTGATCACACTGTCATTTTTTTCCTCTTACAAAAGGCCTTGCTCATTCTTGGAAAAGTGTGAGTTCAGTCTTATTTGCACTTATACTTCATGAGTACACAGTATCTGTGGTGAGACAGAATGCTTTATTTTTCTGCGTGGCTGCCACACAGAGACACTGACAACTTTCATTCTGGATTATCTTTTCAAGGATATTTGTATAGCAAAAGGTCTTGAAACAGAAATAGGGGCTCCCTAAGGAGCAAACAGCAGGTTGGTTTGCTGTCCAACATTATAAGGATAGTCTCTTCCTCTGGGGCAAAGGTTGGGCAGGTTTTCTAACTATCTCATTATAAAAGCTCCGGGTTCCTTCACTCGGGACTTTTTCTGGTGTGACATGAACATGCTGCACACGCAGCATCCATCAGGGCTATCCACATAGCCAGGACAAACATGAGGTTCATGCTGCTTGTTGTGCCATGAGTAATAAAGTCCTCTGGTTCTGACCCAGGAGTCTTGTGTCCTCTGCCAGTCTCCACAAAGTGTGGCAGGCTAGCTCATTAGCTCACAAGCAGTGTAAAATCTCAGACCCTCCACGATTTTTGACAGTGTCTGCAATGAATTTTTTAAATGAAAGCAGGATTCTTTTTTAGACATTTGTCTATTTTGTGAAGGTTAATTTGGTTAAAACCAAATAATACTGTCAAACCTACCTGACCTACCTACCTAGCCACAGTAACTCATCTCAACATACTGACATGAAAACCAGTGCCAGTGCAAAGGCCCCAGGGTCCCTGTATCTTTGCTGTGAAGAGCCCACTGTTCCCCCAAGATAACTGGCTTGTCTCCCAGGTCACACGGACAGTCTGATGCACAGACCGGGGGAGAAGGCTCTGAGTCAATCCATAATTAATAAAGCTCATTTCTTTCCTTTGTAGATAAAAGACAAATATCAAAATAAATCATAGTGTCTTCTCACACTCACAGCTGATGACCTGGGCATCCTGGGGAGACCACTGCTTCTGATTATTCCTTCCTCACCAGTAGTTGCCCCACCAGTAGTATATTGCCCTCACCAATATGCCCCAGAATATTTATTGAGCACTTTGAATGAACCTACCTTGAGCTAAGCACTGCAAGTGAAGCGTTTCATTTGGTTCCAAATCTGAGCACTACCATCTCTGTTTTACATGTGCCTTGACCGTGACTCAGATGGATTGAGTAAATTTTCATATAAATTTTTCATGAAACAAAGTGGGGAACAACCTCTGTGCCACAGTCTATGCTCCAATACTGCCTCTCTTGTTTACCGATGGCCAGATGAAAAGCACAGGTGACAGGGGATGGACAGAGCCCCTTCCCATCACCAATTCTTATGCAAAGCAGCACCTCCCTGTCAGGAAAATGTAGGATAGCCCCCCCCCCCCCAATCCCAGTCTTTGTTAAATGACTTGTGGTTATGCGGAAAGCTTGATTGATTTCTGTTTAATGAATTCTGTCTTGTCCTGAAATAATATTAGAAAAGGAAATTTAAATATGCTTTTTGTGTTTGTGTTTTAAATACCAAGATGGAACTTCTGTACCTTATGGATTTGGGAGGAGAGGGGCGATTGACTGGGGGTCAGGGAAAGACAGTGCTAGGAAAACAAGAGGAAAAGAAAGCTTGCCAGGTGACTCGGTCAGACTCAGGGACTTCCACGTGATCAAATGCAGACAGGCAGCTGGGGTTAAACAATGAATCCTACTGGTTCCACACCTAAGATGTGATCAGTTATCCCTCTACACCAGGGGTCCTCAAACTGTGGCCCGTGGGCCACATGAGGCGGTATGATTGTATTTGTTTCTGTTTTGTTTTTTTCACTTCAAAATAAGATACGTGCAATGTGCATAGGAATTTGTTCAGAGTTTTTTTTTTTTTTTTTTTTTTTAACTATAGTCCGGCCTTCCAACGGTCTGAGGGACAGTGAACTGGCCCCCTCTTTAAAAGTTTGAGGACATCTGCAGAGACTTCTTAACAAGTCAGACACATCAGATCCCAGCACTTGAGCACTGCCACACTTCACGCCTGCTGGTCTTTAAAAAGATTGATCATCCTGACGTGCTCGGAGAAGACCGCCACCGCATTCCACCACTCTGTTCTGCGGTCTAAAAACAATATTTCAATTTAGCAGAACACAAGGAAAGTTTCAAAAGCTGCCAGGCGGTCTCCTCCTATGAAGTTTTAGAGGGAAAACCACCCAAACTTCCAGAAGTAGGAAGAAGTGCTTGTGCTTGCATGAGTGGGCAGGGGAGGGGCCGGGGCAGGCGGAGGGAAAGGGGGTGGGACACGTGCTTTTTGCACAACAGGAATCTAAACAGCTGTGGGGATCTGTTGTACAACCTAGCCATCAAACGCTACTCAGATGCCTCATTTGTATGCTGCGGCAACGTTCTAGATGGAAATCTGTCTGGGAGTTACTAAATATATATTTGTTGGAAGCTGCAAAGGCACATGGCAGGAGAGGTTCCAGGGAAGGGATGGGACAGTTGGGGGAGAGAGACGGTGGGCAGGAGAGGCAGGATGTGGGACTGGGCAGCAGCAAGAGAATTTCTGGAATTGTCTGTGCGTTGTTTTTTTTTCTTTCGTCTCATTTGGAATCCTGTGACATTTTGTTCATGGGCCGATCCTGTCTTTGTCATTCCAAAGATGACCTTGGCTCAAGAGCATTTGCTGTTATAACTGATGGTGTTATAAATGTAGAAACAGTGGACATGCATCTCTCTTCTGAGACTGGGACTCACAAGAGGATGGCTGCATATTTCTGGAGCTTTGGTAGAGGAGGAAGCAGAACATGAGAAAAGATAATCGCAATAAATAAACCAACTCACCTGCGATCCAGGGTGACATCAGTCAACAATTTTTCTTGACCACTGGTCAGGAAATGTTGAAAATAGTAGTAACTAGAAATACTGAAATTTCCTTAGAATAAAGACTTTTTTAAAAAACTAATTCTGATTATATATCAAAATGCTCCGAATTTAAATTAGAAACAAGCTTAATGAGATCATAGAACTGGCATCAGCTTAAGCCCCTCATTTTAAAGAAGAAGAATACAGGCTCAGAGACATGAAGAAACTTACCTTAGGTCACACAGCATGCCAGAGCCAAAATGAGGTCTGGAATCCAGTGGCCAATGTTAAGCATCAACTCTTCTTTTGAAGAGCAAAAT
The DNA here is from genome assembly GCA_963574355.1 of Loris lydekkerianus. NCBI lineage: Eukaryota > Metazoa > Chordata > Mammalia > Primates > Lorisidae > Loris > Loris lydekkerianus. The sequence continues at coordinate 73,132 of CAUYPK010108666.1, read as the reverse complement.
TTCCTGGAAGGATTAAGCCTAAGTCTCTAACATTTTACTCTGAGTTTTCCCCTTGATAGGAGAAAGGTGGACAGCTAAAAATCCTTGGGTGCTAGAGAGGTCAAGGGTACAGGAAAGATTGGCAGGAACTGTGAAAACAAACTGTTCATCCCTGTCATTGTCCAGAACATGCCACCCACAGAGTCATTTTCCCAAAACCCTGTTCTCAATGTTACCCTTCTACTCAGAATTCTTCCCAGGCTTGATCCTTCTCTATAGAATAAAACTCAGATTCCTTAATGACATAAACACAGTCCTAGCCTTCCCTCTCCTGTAACGGTCCCACCCTTGGTGAGGGACCTGCTTTGTGCTGGGCACGGTGTCGACACAGGGGGACAGCGTGGTAATGGCCAGACAAGATGCAGTGACAAAGAGGAGCTCGTGGTGGTGACGGGGGTAGGGAAGAGAGTCCTTGACTACTTTCTCTGGAAATGATATATGAGCTGAGAGCTGAGAATGCTGGTGAGCTAGCCCTACAAAGTGCTAAGGAAAGACTTTTCTAGGTAGAGGGAATCCCAGTCTCTCCCCCTGAGTGGCTAGCTGGCTAGTGCTTGACTGCCTTCTTTAACAAAGAAGTGAACCCCATCTCTACTGCTAGGAAGGTCTTTCCTCTCTTTGTCTACTGTACTGACCGTTCCTGTTTGAAGCAATCCTGAACAGCGGTTACCTACGTGAGCTCTGGGCTAAATGGGGTCAGGCTCTTCCCCACTGCCTAAAGCTGGGTGGCCTCTGTGATCCTCAGTTTCCTCATCTTTAAGGTGGAGATGCTAATAGAATCTATCTGAGGGGCTTTCTAGGAAAATTAAGTGAAATGTTTTTCATAAAACAGTCATTAAAACATATGTAAGGGTAATGAAATGTTAGTTACTACCTACTCATGGAGACCAAGCTTAAATCACACCTTTTCCATGAACTTCTGACAATTCCAGCCCAAAGTGGTATATTTATTACATTGGACTGCTCATGTTTCCAGACTTGAATCCCTCCTGGCTTACCCTTACACGGCCCTGCTTGTAAAAAGTCACACTGCATGTATGTTCAAAGTGCATGTGGATGGTTGGCCAAGGGGAAGGGAGAGGGAAGGACAGACAACACTCCTCACAGGTCCATGATCACCATCTGATCATCGTGGCCAGACTCGAAGGTGGCCCCTGGTGAGTCACTCTTCCCAGTATTCATGGCCCTGTCGGTACACAGAGGTCACTCCCTTTCAGCAGAGGCAGGACTCACAGTGAAGGTGGTCAAAGCCCTTTCCACGGTCAGTTGTATAAGAATGTGACTTCCATCTTGCTAGCAGACTCTGTCTTTGAGGAAGCAAGGGACCACAGTTTGGAGATGCCTGTATAGCAAGGAAGCGAGGGTGGCTTCTGGCCAACAGCAAGCAAATGACTAAATCCTGCTGACAATCAAGTAGGAGAGCATGGAAGAGGACTTTCCCCTCACTCCAGCTCTCAGAGGAGAGCAGTGGTAACTGACACCTTATTTGAAGCATTATGAGAGACCCCGAAGCAGAGGACCCAGAGAAGCTTTTGGATCTATAGAACCAGTGAGATAATATATGAGTGATATTCTAAGCCATTAGGGGTGATTTATTATGCAGCAATAGATAAATACGCCTGTTGAGTAACTTTGGGAAGATAATTGTATCTCTCAAAACCCCAGTGCCCTGGGTCAGGACCTTCTATGTGCTGGGCACTGGAGGGGGTCCCAGGTCTACAGTGGCAAGAGAAACAGGCCGTGTTCTGCCCCTGTGGACCTCTAGTCCGGCCTCAGGTCCAGTGGGCCATTGCTTTCACCCTGCTGGTTGCACAAGGAACTTAAGCAGTTTTAAGTCTATACATTAGAAGGTCAGCTAAACAGTAGGTAGAGAGAAAAAAGCCAGAGCCTTTCTGGAAGCTCTTAGGAAGGCAAATCAAATCAAACAGATGGGGGCTTTCAACATAAGCAGATGCATTTAGGTTTTTGTTTTTGTTAAAAAAAAAAAAAAATACTTTGCTTTTAAAATAAAGGCAAATGTGGAGCTTTTTCTAAGAAGTAAGTACATGACATGGAAAGGTATTCTGTAACCAAAGCACATTCTGTTTATCTCTAGCTCAGACTGGAAGCCCTCTTGCTCTTTCAAAAGACAAATATGATTTACAGTATCATTTGAAGTGAAGGATACTGGGATGTTATCTATTTAATATACATATTTAATTTATATATATATATGATGGGGTCATTCTGGGCTGTGACAAAGTATCCCTCTGCCCCACACAGACTATGAGTAGTCAGGAGGGATGGCTCAGTGTCCTGACCTCCACGACCTTTACACTTGAGCCCTGCCTTCTTCCTCTAGGTAATACTCCCACCCATCCCCTATAGACACCTCTTCTGTGCTCAGCCTCAATTCCTGACCCCACCTCTTGCCTTACCCGTTGGTACTCAATGGCCTGTGTGAAAAGAGTCCTAGCCCATAGAACAACAAAAGTTGAGCCAGGCATGGTGGTGCACACCTGTAGTCCCAGCTACTCGGAAGGCCAAGGCAGGAGGATCACTTGAGTCCAGGAGTTTTTCAAGACCAGACTGGGCAATGTAGGGAGGAGGAAGATGAGAAGGAGGAGGAGGAGGAGAAAAAGAAGGAACTTTCCTTCCTTCAAGGTTAAGTAAAGGCTTCAAAAATCAATGACCTGGTGGCCTTCCCCAGAGAGAACATGCAGACAGCATCTCTCTTCTTTGGATGTACATCCATAATCATCATAATGCTTACAGAGAAGGCAGGAGGACTCATTGATGGCTTCCAAATTCTAGTTCAGCCACGTATGGGCAACAATAACACCTACTAACAGAGGTCCTCGTACAGACCACATGATGTGCTTAGAAAGGTATCTGGCACATGGCAAGCTCTCTGTGAATGTTAGCTACACTATTAATGTAGCAAAAGAAACAAAAACCATTTTCATTTCCAATAACATTTCATTTGATTGGGACACAACTGGAAACAAACAAGGAAGACTTAGACTTTCCTGGTTTGGATTGAGTTGAGGAACAGTATGAATTAATTTGTCCTCAGAGCCTTTGCATTTGATTCAAATCCTCAATGACCCCTGTCTTTTCCCAGTTCCCTTCCTCTGTTTCACTCTTGGCCAAAGACCCTCCGGCCAATGCCCCACCTGAGGTCACCTCCCTAAGTCTTAGATTTTACTGTCCCACTTCTTTCCCCATCACATCTCTCCTCTCCTGCGTCCTTGTCCTTAGGGCTTTTGCTAGCATCTGATCAACTAATTTGTGCCAAAATGTTAATCACTCTTGGTTTAAATCAATTGCTCTCCGTTTTTTTTTTTTGTTTGTTTGTTTGTTTTTTTACAGAAAATATATCTTTACACCTTCCATATGAAATGCATAATAAGTTCCCATTAGCAACAACAACATCCTTCACTGCCCCAGTGATTTCAGCTCAGGTGGGAAGGAGAGATGAGGTACAAATGAGCACCCCCACCCCGGCCCCAAGCAGGGTCTCACCCCACCCCCGATGCTACTGAGAATCACAGCAAGTGCTGCCTCCCAGATTTGTCTTTTGGCAGATACCTTCAATGACTTAACCCGAACAGTATCTGACATGCAAAATTTAAGATTGTAAGAAGAACCATACTTGAAGCCTTGGAAGGGAAGGTTTGGGGGCAGAATGATGGAAAAAAACACATGTGGTCACTTTTCTAATCACACATGTAACCTGTTTTCTCCACTCTCCTCCAAAAAACCAAGTAACTGTCTCTTAGCTTCATTTTCCTCTTGCTTTCAACTGAAATAGTAGATGAGATCGTCAAGGCCACCCTCTGCTAGTATGTTCAGAGCTGTCCTTGGGGGGAATGTTGCCTCTCTGTGTAGAGGTAAGAATGGTACAGAAATTCTGCTGTCTGCTTATTCAAGGCAGTGGATTAACTGTTTAATAGCGAAACTTTTTCTTTGTTGTTGTTTGTTTGGGTTTTTTTTTGTTTGTTTTTTGTTTTTGCTGCAGAGGGCTCAGGCTAACTGTCCAGGAGGGAAAAATTGGCTAGGAAAGGCTAGCTGGGTTTTCTCCTCCTAGTATTTAGCCAACCAGGAAAGAGTGACTACCTAGAGTTACTGGTGGCCTGTCCCTGGAAGTCATTGTTATCCCCAAACCTCAGTCCTGCTTGGATGATCCTAAAATGCAGTTTTTCCCAGGAGGAGATACACCTACTGCTATATTTCTCATTTGAGCTGAGGTGGGGGGAAAGCATGATCATTGAGTGGTACCCAGCTGTGGGAGATGAGTAAAACTCACCTGGCAGGTCAGATCCAATTTCAAATATTGAATAAATTCTATCTCTGTAAAACCATCTAGATGCTTACTGTTTTAGCATCGAAATAAAGTCTTCTTTCAATTCAGTCTAGGCAGTTATATGGGCGCTGCTTTGAAATTTCCTGCTAACAGTGCCCTTACTGTGTGTGTGTACGTGGATGTGGATGGATAGATGTACTAAGATCCTACAAGAACAGTGCTTCTCAAACATTGCTGTATATTAGAATCAGGCTTTCTCCTCTAGACCAGTTACATGAGATTCTCTCAAGCATTTGGTAATTTTAAGATCTCCCAGCTGATTTCAATGTGCTGCCAGTTTAAGAACCAAGTGCTGGAGGAAAGAGATCTGTTGAACAAACCAAAACACAAAACAAAACAAGATTTCATTCCCAACGAAGGCTTATCTCTAAGAACCTTTTGAACTCTAAGTTTCTGTGACTAAATAAATATTTGTTGCTTTATAGAAACAGCAACAAAAAAATACATCTTCTACCTGGCAGTTGCATAAATACAAACAAACAACAAAAAAAATATTTTGGTTTAGAAAACATAGTCCCTACAGGAGAAATTTTGAGGCTTGCCAAATACAAGTTCTAAGAATTTCCAAATTTTCCTACAGGCTGGCCCTGTCTAGTCTCATGCAAACATTCTTAGAGGTAAATGTGATTTATTTAGGGAAGACGCCCTAACATGAATAAGCAGACTCCCAAAATGGGAGGCCAGATGGAAACCAACTTCCCCAGCTAAGACCTGGGTCCCGCCTGTTGAATTTGCGTAGGTGGGAGGTCTGGGGGCTCAATTTAGGCTGCTGGAGGCATCATTAATTTCAATTAGGTGGAAGATCTTTGCAGAGGATTGCTCCAGTGACAGCCATTGCAAATGTCCGTGTGTGTGTGTGTGTGTGTGTGTGTGTGTGTGTGTGTGTGTGTTTCCCCGTGTGTCCCAAGGATACTGCTAATGGAGTTTAAGGTCCTTTCATCTCAGCAGAAGCTTTATTGAGTCTCCTCACGTTTGTAAGTACCTGTAGCTGCCCTGTTCTCTCTTAATTCATTTTTTGTGCCACATTCAAGAGTATTTGGAATCTCTGCAAGAACAAATAAACCCTTGAACTCTGATACACGTGTAATCTGCCAAGGTCCACCCCTCAACTCCAGACTGTCCCCAAACGCGACTAAAACGACATCAGAAAGCATCAATGTTTCCTGTAATCCATTTGCCAAAGACAATGCACCAGACGTGTCACATTTCCTATTTCAGCTGTGCCTGGCATTTCTTTACCTCCAGTGACTGGGGTGTGAGGTCAAGGGAGCTACTGAAGGTGACAGATTTATTAAAGAACAAATGCAGTTATTTTAGCTCCCTGGCTCCGCACTAACCACTGGGACACCTGCCTTCCCTTCTCTTCTTCTTCTGACTCAGTAGATGTGTGAAGACCTCGTATATGATGGGAAACCCAATCCAAAGCTCTTACATTAAGAGCGTCCCAGTCCCACTTTTAGATAGCTATATTTAGATGTATTTTAAACTATATCCTAACATCTTTTTAATTATAAGTCACCTTGTTATCAAATATTGTTCATTGTCTCTAACTACTTATATTTTTGTACCTAGTCAATGCCTGAGGCGATGGATACCCCAATTATTCAGATTTATTAATTCACATTTGTACGTGGTATGCCTGTATCAAAATATCTCACGTACCCTATAAAGATAAATAACTGTAAATGGACCCATAATAACTAAAAATTTGAAATAATGAGGAAAGTGGTTAAAAAAAAGAATTCTTATGTTAACTCTTTGTGTGACCTCATGCCTCCGTGGCTGGCACTGCAAAACAGATGGTTCCCCAGCAAGCTCTAAATTCCTCTATTCTAATACGCAAAAGAGGTTAAGAAAAAGAGAGGATTATTTCTATCACTAAAGACACCCTCTGACTTACCTCCCTCTTGACAGCAAGATGGTGTCTGTACAGGCATGCAGGCAGCTTTCTAAATACGAGGCAGAGCCTGCTGGCTTTATTAGGGGCCCGCAAGACCAAGAACTTGAGAGATGAGTACAGTGCGCTCTTCCCACTTCCCATGTAAACTATCAGGAACCAGGAATATTGCGGACGTTTCTCTCTCTCGTAATTACTTGGGAAGGAATGTCATAGCCTCAAGCATAATTAACAGCATTTTAATTCATTCTCTCTTTTTAGGCTGCTCACATACTTGCTATTGCAAGAAGGAGCACAGCATTATGGCGTGTTATCTTTTAAAATGAGGCCAAAGATGTTGAACAATGACCATCCCCGTAAGGAACTCCGCTCTCAGCTTAAACACAGGCTGGGGAAAGCAGGGTGAGCTTGTGGTGAAATGTGGGCACCCCTGTCGTGGTCCTGCCTTCCCCAAATAATACAGAAACAGTGTTTAACTATGCTTATCTGAAGAAACGCCTTCTTGCTTTCTGTCCAGCTGGGAAAGATACTGCAAATACACTACACAGTGACAAAGTTATACAGTGACTCAGGAGGCTTCAGGATTGCTCATCCACTACCCTTCCCTCCTACCTCACAGCCTCCTGACTGATCACGAAGGCCAACGCATCTTTCACACCCTGGCAGCCATACTTACCTTCTGGGGCCCTCATAGTAATGAAGAAAAAAAGTTCCTGTGTATTTGCTTATGGAAGACACTACATGTTACTCCGCCAAATGGAATATGATGATCTCTTCCCTTAAAATGTCTCTAGCCCCTCTTGTCAGCTTTCCTCCACTTAAAATACACAAAGACACACACTCATATACGTGTACACATTGACTTCACAGAAGCAACTAGTTCTGTCTGGCTTTTAATTTCATAGTGGATGGTAATGAGTTATTTCATAAAGAGGCAACCAAATGGGAAACTGACATGGGTTGAAATTTAGAGCAGCCTGCTTTCCTATACATTATTCTTAGCTTCTAAAATATTCATAGCCACTTAAAGATGATTTATAGACACATATCTAGAATTGTATCCTGATAGTAAGTACTTTACATATTTGTGTTTTTCAGAGTACAGATATGTTTGGTAGCAATTGGAGACCAAAATGAAGTAAAAGATTTGTAAGTGTTAATTATGTAATATAAATATATGTGTGATATATATACACACACATATATTGGCCAAGGCTCTACAATGAGAGATACATGTCAAAATGCAGTAAACTGTCAGGAACCTATGAATATAAATAGTTTTTAGCAATAGCATATTATCAAGGCATTCTTAACTACATTTGGCATTTTTGGAGCAGGAAAAATGCCGAGGTTTCATTAAACTGCAGCGCAAAGGAAATGGAGAATTTAGATCCTATACAGAACTGTCCTTGAAATAAATAGATTGCATAGAAAAGCTGAAAGGTATGTCCATGCAAAATCTACCCCTTCAACCACAAAAACCTCGATTTATTTTTAAGAGCCCAGAAATTAACAGGAAAAAAATGTAGTAAATAATTAAGAGTATGTTTAAATGTCATACACCATATTATTCATGATGAAAGTGAAGTTCATAAAAGATTCATTTGTTTTCTTACTCATGTAAAATAGCAAGATCAAATAAAGTGAAAAACTCTATTTTTGTGATCTATCTCGAATGTGTACATCCGTATTTGATTCTAAGAGAGTTACAATGATGTTTAGTAACTGACTGCTGGAAAAACGTGTTTTTCCCCAATGGAAAAATTGCTAAAAGTATACAGCAAATCAAAATTATAAATGATCCTTCTTATGAAACACCCAGGAAATATTTTTGCTATATGCTGGGTACCAGGACATCACCCCAGGTACCTCATTTAAGCCAGCCAATCTGTGCTGTTTTCAGAAAAGAAAAATGCATTTCTGGGAAATTCACCATTTGAAAATTCCAATGGTTGCTTATCCCCTTCTGAGGCTAATGGTGCCAGTTGCTAAGAAAACAGGGCTTCTTGGCTGGGCCAGAGGATGTAACTCTTTGTGTTGCTGCAAGATCAAGGGTTAACTTTGAGGCACTCATTGTCCTGGAAAATTAGGGTATTGTGAGCCTTCTCAAACTTGGCATCCAAGAAGTATAATCCATATTGCTTATATTTTGATCCCAGGAAAGGTGCTGATAACAGTTCGAAGTCAGTGTGTGCTTGCTCCCAAGACACTCGTGTTACAAAGGACTTGAGGTCTGGCTAGCTCATGGGAAGACTTAGAGGAAGAATTTCTTAAGACAGAGCCAAAGAAGAAGGGCTGGTTTTCAGTTGCATTTTAACTCCCAGCCTCCTTTTTCTCCCAATCCTAGTGATACAGAAATTTAGGGATATGCTCTCTTGTCTTGGGATATGTTCTCTTAGGCTCTATCCTGGACCCTTGAAGATGATGCTGCAAATGCAATTTTCGGAAAGGATCTCAATTTCTGTGGTTGCCCAGCACGCCAAATTTGGCCAGAAACAAATGCCTTGCTTGTCTCAAGATGACACTCCATGATAAATGTCCATAAGGCTGCCAGAAACAGTAATCAGATCTGGTGATGCCACTGTGAATCAAATTTTCTCCAGAACGCAAGACCTAATTTTCATTGATGACCTAAACACTTTCTCCAAACCCTTTCGAATTTGAAAAATCAAAGCCTTTCCCACTAAAAGTACTATGTACTGAAGCAGAGAGTGTGTTAGATGGAGGAAGTTGAATTGAAAGATTTTAGAGCCAGACAATGATTTAGAAGGACCATGGGGCGAACAGTGGAGACATGCTGTGCAGACTGGAGTTCTCTGCCTGAGAAATTGGTGTCCACTCTTTGTTGATAGACTCTGACCCTGCTCAGTGGCTGCCATGAACCTTCCTCTCCCTGTGACAATGATCTTTGTCCTTCTGCCCTCTTCCTCCTTTGCAAAATAATAATACAGATTTTATCATTGATAACTATTTATTAGGTATCTGTTATGAGTCGGGCAACACATGTATGCTATCAATCATCTTCATGCACGTCATCCAAGGGAAGTAAAATTTGCCTCTTTTTTTTGTTTGTTTTACAGTAAGAAACCAAAGTCTTAAAAAAAGTTAAGTAACTTACCCAAGACCATAGAGCTATTGGGTGGCATAGCTGGTTTCAAATCAAGTGGATCTCCAATGGTCTATCTAAACCCAATGGGCAATCTTAACCAATGCACTACATCTCTGCTTCTGGGGTGGTGCTTCTGAAACCTCTAGCTGCTTCTCACCCCGCCCTACCCAGAGACCCCAAGACCAGTCTCTGTCTTATGCCTCAGACTTACTATCTTCCACTTTCCAATTTATACTGTGCAATCCTGTAGGCGCTGGCCACATCATGTGCCTATTGAGTATATAAAATAGGGGCTCCTCTATGTTGAGTTCTAAGTGCAGAATTATGCACAGATTTCAAAGATTTAGTATGAAACAAAGAATATAGACTATTTCATTAATAACTTTTATTTAACATTGACTTTATGTTGAAATGATAATATTTTAAATATGTGGAGTTAAATAAGTTATTAAAATGAATATTACTGGTGGCTTTCTTAACCTTTGTAAATGCGATTGTTAGATGATTTAAAATTTCACATGTGGTTCACACTCTCTTTCTGTCGGGCAGTGATGTCTGTAGGAAAGGGCATAGTGGGAAGTTGCTGTCACCTGCCCCAGAATCTTCACTGTCACTGGTCACGCCAAGCCCTCACCCCACTGCCTCAATATTCCAGAAAGTAATCCTTTCCTACAGAATATTAGGAGTCCCTTACACATCACAGAATCTGAAGGCTAGAAGGAAACTTTCCAATTTTGTGGCAGAAATGACCCAGACTCACACTCTTATAACCTCTATTCTGGGCTAGCCATTTTGGTAGATCATGTCACTGTCACAGGGATTCACTGCCTTGAATCCTTCCCTGCCCCTTTGACACCAAAGGACTGGCAGAGGACTTGTACCCCTCCTTGCTGGCAGACTACACATCTCTACTCTCTTAAACTCAGGAGTGGCCATGTGACTTGCTTTTTCCAATGACATATGTACACAAGTGTCACTTCTGAACTGTGGGCTTTCAGAACTAGCTCCCAGTTTCCCATAGCTCTCTGACATAAGACCTGCAGTGCTTCAGCTAAGGGCAGATCTCATTACTACCTTCCCAGGCAGAACATCCCATCATTTGATAGGCTTGACTACTAGGAAAGTCTTTCTACTGTCCCCAATCGGCTTCCTGGGACAGTCTTCTTCCTGTGCCCCAGAATGGGCTCCTTTCCAGCTGTCAGCATGGGTGAGGGAGTAATAAGCAGAAAGCCAGGTCTTAGCTAATGTCAAATAGGAACAAAAGCAAAAGAGGTCATGGAGGGGTCCTTCAGAGAGCAGGTATATGCAGAATTGAGAGTAAATCAAGGGACCAGTTTCGCAGCAGGAGGAGAGAACAAAAAGAGCTGAGCCCAAGAGATGAGCTGTCCTCAGAGCCCCAGGAGGGGGTGAAGAAGAGAAGCTGAGGAGAGTAGGAGTGCATCCATGGTTGGTTTGCTGGAAGTTGTCAGGATGACACGGTAGCATGACAAGCTCACTTGGGACAAGCTAACCTCTGTCCCACAGTAGACCATCTGGCAACATCAAAGACCCCACATTCTGAACTTGTTTACCTTCAATCGTTTACCTGCTAGTGTCACCCTTGGAACCACAGTGTTACATTTTCTCCTTCTGCAAGGCCACCGTCCTCCATATACTTGTAGACAGCTCCATTTGTCATCTGAGCTGACTAACATTGATGTTCACCTTGTAATTCAGTGAGCAGTAGCATGGCAAAGTGGTTCAGAACTTGGGTTTCAGTGTTAGGTGACCTCTGGGTTCAAATCTTGACCCCATCCGTTGACCACTGTGTGACCTTTGGCAATACTTAACTTCAGTAAGCCTCACATATCTGTAAAATAAAGATATTCCCAACATTTCAAAACTGCTGTTTTGGACATTAAATGAAATAATGAAATACTATAACATGCTTTCTACTTTATCTGCCTTTTGATAAATGGTAATTATATATTTTTTCCTGGTAAAATTAAAGGAAAAATAAAAAGTAAAGATTGATCCTGAGATGGCCACCACATTGTCCTGCACACTGTGCTCCTAAGGACCCACCTTAGGTCTTGCAAATTGCTGGGTAATGACATCCTGTCTTGTATTTTAAGACAGAACCATCAGTTATTGAATTGTTGCCACCAGATCCCTTAGAGGTTCATTTGAGGTGACTCGAAAAAGAGGTGCATTCTTTATTTCTATGTGCAGCCTATTTTCTGTTGTACTTCCTTATCTAATTTATCCCTCCTTTTTTTATTGAAGTCAGTTCTGAGAATCAGCACCTTACAGGAGCAGCACAGCAAGGGAGTGTAGGACGTCCATGGCCAATTTCATGTACACGTTGGAAAGCCTAAGAAGGACAAGGTAAAGAGAACACTTACCATGTACTATGCAGTCGTAAAGTGCTGCATAAAGTGCATCAGAAGTGCTGCAACCAAACTTGTCCAGACATCCAGACAGCTCAGGATTCTACCCTGGCTCCCAGGGCTGTCCTTCCCCAAGTCGCCTTGTAATGTTTGGGTCTGCCTTCGATAATTGTGCTTCTTAAGATCCTAAGCCTATGCATAGAGCATAACCCATGGTTTTTACAAACATTCCTGTATATGGACAGAGAGGATGAGAATGAACTTGTATTGGCCACCCTGAAATCACCTTGCAGGGTTGATATCTCTCCTTTCACCAGATCTACTCAATCCGTGAGCAGGAACCCTGGCTGTCCATTCATTCTCTCCATCAGTTCAAATATCTTCCTTCAACCTTCTCTAGGGTGATGATGTTTTATTGAGGCCTAGTGACCAGAACTGCACTGGGTGGTGGAGCACAGTATGGCAGTTTTTTCCTTGCTGGTAACTTTCAGAATCCAGACCTCCTCTGGGCCCTACCACATTCATCTCCCAGCTCCAGTCTGTGGTAATTTGTATACAAATTATGCATACATGCAAATAACAGAGCTACAAATAATCAAACCTTGGGTCCTATAGTTCTGTAAGTATGCTAAGGATCTTATATTTTGTAACGTATTTCCAAATTCCTAACCCAATTTAAAATGTCTCAGCTATCACCATTTGTTAACGGAAGTTATTCCCCAATTACATTCTGCTTACCTTCAGGGGGTACAATAAAATAAAGTGCCTACGTTTTTATAAAATTAGGGTTTTTAATTCCCTTGTACCACCTTCAATTAGCCCATTTTCTGTCTTTATTCATTATAGACTTTTAAACTCTGATACTTGTAATATTTCTGAGTGGGAGATTTTGGAAAATGTACTTATGACTCTACTTCTGAGTTGTCATAGTGGTAAACTGAATGTGCCCAGTATGTCTTCTTCCAATTTCCTATTAAATGACTTCAAAAAATACATTAAAAGATAGAAACTGGTAGTGGAATTATCAACTACATTTGCCATAGTTAGGGAATTTACATTAACTGAATCACTGATGGAAATGGATTGAGAGGCACATTACAGGACTACACATTGCAAACCAAGTATTCCAGGCACTGGCTACCAAAGCTGTGATCACACCTGCCCTGCCTGGAAGATAGGGGATGCAACTCAATAAAACATAAACTTCCAAGCCCAGCATCCTACTCTTTCCTGCCCCTGCAGCTGTTTACTTTACATACATTTAGTCACAGTAACTCAAAGCTGGCAAAACCCCAGGAAGGAAAAGCTGTTAATTATCTAAGGAAAGACAGCCTAGACAAGAGTGAGGATGGAAAGAGGTTTATGAGTGCTGGGTGTTATTTCAAACTGTGACTGATTGTCCATGTCACGTCAAAAAGGCAAGCAGCAGATCAGGGTTCAACTAAACACACCCAGACTGGTAGAAGGCTGTGCATGGCCAGTTCAGCAAAGGCACTGCACAGCAAACAGGACTGAGACGCAGGAGCTGCCAGCCTTCAAGTGGACAGCAAGAAAGTCCAAGGAGATCTAAGGACTTAACTCTCAGAGGTGATGAGAAACCAGCCCTGGAGAACATTTTCTGTCTTCAAGGATGAATAAAGAATAGAAGGAAGGGAGGGAGGGGAAAACAAACAGAGCAAAACAAAATGCAATAGAGAAGTGCCTACAAAGTTTTAAAAAGGAAAGCTTATGTGTCTAAACCAGGGATGCTATTTATGTGTGAAGGAAACAGAAAGAAAATGCTACAGATAACTCAACAAATAAAGCAAAGCACTTACATCACAATTATTATAGAAACGCCAAAATTGGGAAGTCATAGAATAATGTGAATAGCAGCAGGCTATTTGCCCTTTAGGGTAAGGCCAAAAAGTACTCTTATTATGAGTCTGTATTCTTTAAATTGTTAAACAGGTTCTTACCTCTAATACTGATCTCTTGAGTCGGAATCTTTCAGAGATGAAGCTCAAAGATTTGTGTTTTTCAAGAACTCCTCAAAGGATTGCAAAAGACAGCCAGGTTTGAGAATCATCATTATAAATGTATAATACCTTCTCTTGAATTTGCCCCTTAATCAATGGTAAAATTAAATTTGTATATAATGGTTATTTCTGTTTCTTCTTTTGTTAATTATCTGTTCATGTCTTTGATGATGTCTCTATAAATATGCCAATATTTTTCTCACTGCCTGGAATGTTTACCATATGTTAAGTACATTAAGCATTTGTTATAAATGCTGCCAATATTTCCCCACAGTTTGTCATTTGCCCTTGAAGTTGGCTTAAAAAGTCTATAACTTCACTTTCATAGTCATGGATTTTTATCATTCTAGATTATCTGGATTTCCATAATATTTTAAGTACTTGCATTTCTTTTCCCAGTGTCTGGCAGTCATACATCAAGAAAGACAAATAAAGAAAATATGCATTTCTGTAGGACAGCTATTAGCACTACACATGAGGAAACTGTCGTCTGTAGTGGAGATATTGAAAAGTAATTGAGATTCTTTTCCCCAGTGCATGCTTTTGTTTTGTTTATTGAAGATCAGTTGGTGATATGTGGCTGGTTTCATCTCTGGGTTCTTTATTCTGTTCCATATATTTATGTCTCTATTTTTGTGACAGTACCATGCTGTTTTGATTACTATAGACTTGTAGTATAATCTGAAGTCATGTAACATGTTGCCTCCAGATTTGTTTTTATTTCTTGGAATTGAGTTGGCTGTTTGGGTTTTTTTTCTGGTTCCATAAGAAATGAAGAACTGTTTTTTCAAGTTCTCAAAGTGTGATGTTGATGCTTTAATAGGGATTGCATTATATCTGTAGATCATTTTGGGTAGTATGGACATTTTAACAATGTTGATTATTCCCAACCATGAGCATAGTATGTCCTTCCATTTGTTAATGTCTTCTGCAATTGCTTTTCTCAGGGTCTCTTAGTTCTCTCTGTACAGATCCATCATGTTCTTTGTTAGATATATTCCCAGGTATTTTACTTTCTTTGAAGCTACTCTGAAGGGTATTGTGTCTTTGATTTGATTTTCAACTTCAGTGTTATTAGCATATGTGAAGGTTACTGATTTGTGGGCATTGATTTTGTATCCTGAGATGTTACTATATTTCTTGATCACTTCCAGGAGTCTTCTGGTTGAGTCCCTGGATTTTTCTAAGATCATATTATCAGCAAAGAGCAGGAGTTTGACCTCACATGTCCCCATTTGAATACTTTGATATCCTTCTTTTGCATGATTGCATTCACTAGAACTACCCGCACTCTGTTGAAGAGTAGTGATTATAGTGGTCATGCTTGTCTGATTCCAGTTCTAAGTGGAAATTCTTTCAGTTTTACTCCATTAAATATGATACTGGCTGTGGATTTGTCATAGATGGCTTCTGTTAGTTTAAGAATTGTCCCATCTACACCTGTTTTCTTAAGTGTTCTTCTCAGAAAGAATGCTAAATTTTGTCAAATGCTTTTTCTGCATCTATTAAGAGAATCATATGGTCTTTGTTTTTGATTCTATTTATATAGTGAATTACATTTATGTATTTACCTATGTTGAACCAACCTTGCATCCCTGGGATAAAGTCCTCCTGATTGTGATATACAATTTTTTTAATGTGTAGCTGTGTTCTATTTGCTGGGATTTTGTTGAGTATTTTTGCGTTGATGTTCATTAATAATATTGGTCTGTAGTTGTTTTTTTTTTTAATATTCTTTCCTGATTTTGGCATCTAGGTGATATTTACTTCATAGAAGGAGTTGGGAGGGTCCCTTCCGTCTCAGTGTTTTGGAATAGGTTCTGCAATATAGGTATGAGCTCTTCTTTGAAGGTTTGGTAAATTTTGGTGTGAAACCACCTGGTCCCTGATTGTTTCTTTGTTGAAAGGTTTTTTTTATTGTCGTTGCAATTTTCGTGGTTGATAATGGTCTTTTTAAGAGTTCTAATCCTTTCTCATTGAGTTTAGGAGGTAGTGTGATTCCAGGTATTGGTCAATTTCCTCTACATTTTAAAATTTCTGGGCATAGAGTTTTTTTTTTTTATAGTAATCAGTAATGATCTTTTGTATCTCTGTTGTATCTGTTGTTATTTTTCCTTTTTCATTTCTGATTAAGATTATTAGAGATCTTGCTTTTCTGTTTCTGTTAATCTGGCCAATGGTTTATTGATTTCATTAGTCTTTCAAAAACCAACTTTTGGTTTCACTAATCTTCCAAATGGTTCTTTTGTAAATGGTGCCAGGAGAACTGGTTAACCACATGTAAAAGACTGAAACTGGACCACATCTCTCACGCTTAGAAGAATCGACTCATGTAGGATAAAAGATTTAAGTCTAAGACATAAAATAGTAAAACTCTAGAACAGGGGTCCTCAAACTATGGCCCATGGGCCACATGAGGTGGTGTGATTATATTTGTTCCCATTTTGTTTTTTTACTTCAAAATAAGATATGTGCAGTGTGCATAGGAATTTGTTCATAGTTGTTTTTTTGTTTGTTTTTTTAACTATAGTCTGGCCCTCCAATGGTCTGAGGGACAGTGAATGGCCCCCTGTTTAAAAAGTTTGAGGACTCTTGCTCTAGAGAAAGTGTGGGAAAAACTCTTGATCATATTGACCTGGGAAAAGATTTTATGAAAACCCCATTGGCAATTGTAGCAACACCAAAAATAAGTAAATGTGATATGATCAAGTTAAAGGCAGGCAAAGACACAACTAAAGCAAACAGATAAACTTCAGAATAGGAGAAGATTTTTTTTTTTTTTTTATTAAATCATAGCTGTGTACATTAATGTGATCATGGGGCACCATACACTTATTTTATAGACCGTTTGACACATTTTCATCACACTGGTTAACATAGCCTTCCTGGCATTTTCTTAGTTATTGTGTTAAGACATTTACATTCTATATTTACTAAGTTTCACATAGGGAGAAGATGTTTGTATGCTATGAATCTGACAAAGGTCTAATAACTGGAATCTACAGAGAATCCAAACTAATCAATAAGAAAAGAGAAACAGCCCCATTTATCATTGGGCAAGAGACATGAACAGAACCTTCTTCTAAGAAAACAGACCAATGGCCAATAAACACACGAAAAAATGCTCATTGTCCCTAATTACCAGAAAAATACAAATTAAAACCACCTTGACATATCACCTAATTCCAGTGAGAATTAATGATATTGGTCTAGAAACTGTGGAAACAACCCAAGTACCCATCAACTCACAAATGGATAAATAAGCTATGGTATATGTATACCATGGAATGCCACTTAGCCATAAAGAAAGATGGAGACTTTACATCTTTTATATTTACCTGGATAGAGTTGGAGAACATCCTACTAAGCAAAGTGTCATAAGAGGAGAAAAGCAAGCATCCAATGTGCTCAATACTAATATGAAGCTAGTAGATGAACAACTACAATCCCATACAACAGAAAACACACACACACAATTAGATTCAAGTAGGACATGAGGGGGAGGGGGATTTGTGTGCTCTCACCTAACAGGTGCATTATAGGGGTATATAGCACAACTCCTAAGGGAAGGACTCAACTACAACTGGGACTTTTACCTAACAAACACAAACAATGTAACCTAATTATTTGTATCCATCTATTAATCTGAAATTTAAAAAAATAAAATAAAAGTAATTGGGACATTAGGAAAATCAGTCTATATCCATTAGGAATCTTAAGGCCCTTCCATATTGATGACTCTTTCAGTCTGTTTTTTATTGCTTTTAATAGAATACCCCAAACGGGTAAGTTTATTTTAATTTTAATATTTTATAATTGTGGAGGCTGGGAAGTCCAGGGTTGAAACATGCATGTAATGAGGCCATTTTGCTGGTGGGGACTCTCTGAAGAGTCCTGGTGGTGCAGAGCATCGCATGGAGGGACTTGTGTGCACTAACAAGGTAGCATAGGTTTTTCTTCCTCTTCTTATAAAGCCACCAAGATTAATCCATCTCTCAAGATCTGGTCACTTCTTAAATGCTCAACACTGCCACATTGGGGATTAAATTTGAACATGAGTTTGGAGGGGGTATTCAAACCATAGTAAAATCACATCAAATCATTGTTCAAACACAGAAAGAAGAAAAAAAAAAAAAAAAAAAAAAAGACTACTTTAAAGTCCCACACAGCTCACCCAATTCTGTTTGAGAACTTCATTTCTAAACCCTTGGAGGAGGAGCCAACAATCTTTCCTTCTCTGCATTCTCCTTTATTTTTCTGTTTAGAAAAGTCTTCACCAACCAAGTATACTTTTTTTATTTCATCTATATTTCTTCTAGCTTTATGAATTGCTTTTTTACCTTTAACTCATTAATTCATCTTTGTAATTGGTATATCATTATCCTTTCCATTGTTCAGGTGACACACAAAAGGTCAGAAATTATTTTTAAAACTTGACTCAAGGTCAGATCTTCTGATTGTAAATCACTTAATCCCCAGTAACTCCAGGATGTGAACTTGATTTTCAATGATGGTGGCCTCATGCAAGTCCTACCATCACACAAAATGGGCCATGGTCTGGTGGGGCCAAAGACATAGTGGAATAATGTTTGACTCATCACCCCACCCCAGCCAGAGCAGCAAAAGTGACTGTGGGGATGTTCAGACACTGAACCAGGGAAGCAATCTGTGTTCTGCTGTGAGGACCAAGCTGGGGTGACCCTCATGTGTGTTTAAACTTCAGCAGAGCTTTTTCCAGCAGGAATCTATGGGAACTGCTACTATTTTGCTCATAATTATTTTTTAATTTACCTTAGCTTTTCAAGAAATGATTGGACTAGTGCTCTTTCAAAGATAAAAACAGAATCATTTCCATATACAGTAGATAACAAAAAAAAATTGTTCTATTTCAGTGGTATGAACTGAACATTTTATTCTAGTGTTTTCCCCAGCCTATTCAATAAAAAGTAATTATTTTGAGCTTTCAGAAATGTGCTTGGTTCAATGTTGGAAAGGGTTAGGAAACATTATACATGAAAGAAAAAAATTGGCTAATGTCACAAGTTTAATTCTACCTTTTCCAACCTCTTTTTGGTAACTATGCACTGTAGATACTTGGAATTACGTTTTGGCCTAAGACTGATCTAATATTAAATGTGTCCATTTGTCAATACAGAGTTATACAAAAGAACTGGGGAGGGATTTTTTTGGTATGTTATTTGAAAAGTAGAATTTACGATTCTAGTCAATAAAATCCCTACTTGGTATATTGGATTTTTATTAAGGAAAAGGAAAGGGAAACCAGTGTATAGCCTTAATTAAAACTCAACTCTGGCAATTGTTCTTTCTTCCTTTAGATTGGAAAAAAAAAAGAGAAGTAATTAAATAGAAAGATTCTGTTTTATGAACACCCATATGTTTTTCTTGACAGCTCATTCATATAAATACACTATTCTTAAGGTATAAACATAGGCTATTCCCTTTTGCTTTGACTATTTTTTAATTTTTCTATAGTAGAGATAGATTGCAAATTATTTTGGACACTGTCTCTTAGACCCTTCCCCCTGTGAGAAAATAACATTTTTTTCTATGAGATGACTAAGCTAATTAAATTAGTAAAATATAACTTAACACACACATGGCCAGTGTTCCAAATTCACATGCGTGGTCTGCAAAGCATTCATTCGCTAAAAACTCAAAGAATGCATAGGTAAGTCAGGTACTCTGGAAGATATCTGGAACACAAAAATGCAGACACCTGCTCTCCAAGAGCTCACAGGCTAATCGGGGATCATGATGAGTGACACATGACATGTTAAATGCTGTAACAGAGCGTGCATAAATTCTTTAGACAGAAAAGAGTAGGGAGGTGCCAATCCGCCTGCAGAGAGTCAGAGAAGGCTTCACAGAGAGGGTGATATTTGGGCTGAGTCTTAAAGAAAGAAAGGGGGTTTACAATTTTAGCAGCATGATATGGCTTTCAAGGAAGACAGAATAGTGTGTTCAGAAGTAAATAATCTTAAAAGTCTGATTTTGGAGTATGGTAAATTTACATTGAGGACACATAGCAAAGGAGATTGAAAAAGTGAATGGAGGCCCAGATCACAGATGGTAAACTTTTTTGGCAAAAAGAGTAAATGTTTCTGATTTGGGAAAAATTAACTCTGCTCTACCTTTGTGGTGTGATAGCTGTCATAGATGATACACAAATGAATGGGTGTGGCTGTATCCCAATAAAATGTCACAAAAGGAGTGGGCAGGCCAGACTTGGCCCACAGGTATGTAGTTGCCAACTCGTTGCCCAGAATGTAAAGTATTTTTTAATGTTACAGTAAATGAGATTTAAGCCATGTCATGTGGGCATCTTTAAGCATGGCATGATCAAACTTGTTTTCCAGGAACTTAACTCTGTGTCATCATGGAGGCCAAGTGGAAGTGGGGACAGAAGTTAGAACCATGATCTGGATGCCAGAGAGGAGGGAGAAGGGCGGCCAGGTCTTTGAAGTATGTAGTTCCAAAGTTAGATGGACAGATATTGAAGGTAGAGTGTGGAGGGAAAGGCCAAAGTTGACTTTGACTTCACTCTTAAGTCTCCACTGTGGGTCGTGGCAGTCAATATAGAGAGAACAGGATCTTTTTTCCCCATAGCTCAATTACCCTTTTAAATAGTTTAAAAATAACATTAGTAAATAAGCCCCAAAATTCTGTATGTAAGATAGGAATTATCTGGGTTTAGGTCCCATATCTTATTCCAATGATTAAGCCCTAAGTTAAGAAATTCTTGGAATTGGCCTCAGACATAGCTTCACCCAAGACTAGCAAATCAGTTCCCTGCTGAATCACTGATAATAAATAATACATGCTGTGGTTTTCTAAAGTCCTTGGAAATTATGGAATCTAAAGAGATTATGCAAGGAAAAGACATAAATGGAAAAACTCCATTAGATTTAAAACAATTTGTTTTGTTCACATGCTTATTTTACATTCTTTTGAAAGATATTAACTGTTCCAAATGGTTATATTTTGACTAGGAGATGTCCAGGATGCATTGGAACTTGAAAATAAATCACTGACATGACTCAGAATTGAAATTACCATATCATAAATTTCTTAGTAATCTGTCCCTGGTTACCTGGCCTTGTCACCATTTGTTTAAATCCTGTGATTTACTCCTCACCCTTTCTCTGATCTCTCACCTCCATTTTCACTGTACTAGGTAAGATTCAACTCCTCTAGATAGAACATTTTTGTTCACCATTAACATTTTGGCTTTGTCTTGTAGACATAGATCACCTCAGAGGTTTCCTGAAACAGCTTTTGAGAAGAGAGGTATTTGACTTTGCTTGGTTATTATTTTTAAAACATGACTCATCAGTTGGTTTTATTTGAGCACTTTGTAGTCTTGCCATGACTTCCATGACTTATCATGAGATTTAGAGCCTCAGTCTTCTGTTGTGTTAGGTTCCATTGTGGGGGCCATCTTACTTTGTGGGATTCTTGAGAATTCAAGACTTCTTTGTCTCCTAAAGGTATCATCTGGTGACCTTGACCTTCACAAAGCTACAAATTGGATATGCTTGATTCTGTTTTCTGAACTCCAACTTAAGTTACAAACGGTAAATAATAAATGAACATAGGTAGAATTTGTGCATAGAAATCTTCCCTCTGAAAGTAGTCTGCTTGCCAGTAAAGAAATTATAGCTCATGTGTTTACACATGGATACTGTTTTTTCTGATTAGATCTATAGGTGACTCAGGTAATTTTCCCCAAATACATAGCTTTCAAAAATTGAAGAAAAATCAGACATAGTAGGTTGTTCTTTATGGTTTAATTTGACTAAAAATCTTATATTTTAGGAAGATTTTAGGACATGTACTAAAAATATTTTATGGAGAAAGAGCCAAATGTAATTAAAGCACAGAGTTAGTAGTTAAGAGAAATAGTTACTTGTTTTAATCACTACCAAAAATTATTATGACCAACTAAGTAACATCTTGTTTATAAAATAATAATATTGGACTAGAGAGTTAATGTCCCAACCAACTTTAAAGTCATTATATGTATTTGTATATATAATTTCAACTTTTAAATTTTGGTAGTGTATCCACGTAACTATTCATACTAACTGTGTGGCTAAAGTGACCTAAAGTTAAATCCAATTAAGAAGTTCAACATTAGGCTGAAAAATAATTCTAAAATATTTTGGTCCTATACCTATAGGTATTCCTAAAAGATAGTGCTATGCAAAGGAGATAGATGGCCCAGCAAGTCTTCTTAGGTTTTATGGTAAATTACACTGTTGCTTCTTTCCCTATTCCTAAGATTGGGAAGCTACTCAGACATTCAGATAACTGAGGCAAAGGAGTGAAATTCATTGTTCCTCAAAGTGTGACCCTGAGGCCACCTGTACTCAAATCACCTATTTTTTTTTTTTTTTAAAGAACACTTCTGCTTCCATCTTAGCTCTATAGAATGAAAATCTGTAAGAGTGAGCTAAGAGTTTTGCACATTAAACAAGAACTCCAGGTGATTTTTTTGCAAACTCAAGTTCAAGAACCATTAGCTCCAGAGTAAAAAGCTGGGGTTAAGTGGTCAAGATGCTTTAGAGTCAACTAGACTCACCATTAAAATGATGATAAGGGGACTACTAGAAGAAAACACTGAGCAGATGCTTCAGGACATTGCTCTGGGAAAAGATTTCTCAAACAAGATCTCAAAAGTGCATGCAACCAAATCAAAACCTGGCAAATGGGATTTATCAAACTAAAACACTTCTGCACAGTAAAGGAAACAATCAACAAAGTGAAAAGATAACCCACAAAATGGGGGCAAATATTTGCAAACTACCCATCTGACAAGGGATTAATAAGCAGACTATATAAGGAGCTCAAACAACTCAGTAGCAAAAAACGGAATAATTTGATTTTAAAACAGGCAAAAGATCTGAATAGACCTTTGTCAAAAGAAGACATGCAAATGGCCAATAGGTATAAGCTTAATATCCCTAATCATCATGGGAATGCAAACCAAACTGCAATGAGATATTATCTCTTATCAGTTAAAATGGCCATCATCAAAAAATACAAAAAAAAAAAAAAAAAAAAAAAAAACAATCAAACAAACAAAATAAATACTGTCAAGGATGTGGAGAAAAGGGAACACTTATGTAGGAATGTGGATTAGTATAGACACCATGAAAAACAGTTTGGTTTTTCAAAAAAAAAAAAAACATATTATGGTAAATCCACTGCTATGTCTGCATCTAGAAGAAAGGAAATAAGCTTGTCTGAGAAATATCTGCACTGCCATGTTCATTGCCACACTATTCACAATAGTCAAGATAGGGAATCAGCCTACGTGTCTATCAGTGCATGAATGGATAAAGGAAATGTGGTACATAGACACAATGGAATATTATTCACCCATAAAAAAGAATGAAATCCTATCATTTGCAGCAACATGGATAAAACTGGAGAATACTTTGTTAAGTGTAATAAGGAAGAAGACACAAAAAGACAAATATCACATATTCTTAGTCATCTGTGGGGGCTAAACAGATTGATCTCCTGGGGGCAGTGAATAGAATAGTGGTTACCAGAGGCTGCAAAGGATAGTGGGAGAGAGGATGAAGAGGAGTTGGTTAGATAGAACACTCTTAGATAGAAAGAAGAGGACATAGTATTCAGTAGCACGTTGGGATGACTGCAGTTAATAATAATTTCTCACAAATTTCAAAATAGCTAGAAGAGAAGATTTGGAGTGTTCTCAACACAAAGAAATGATCAATATTTGAGGCAACAGACATCCCAATTACCCATATTTTACCATTGCATATTATATGCCTGTATCAAAATATCACATGTAGCCCATAAATATGTATAAGTATTGTATATTCATAAAAATAAAAGATAAATGATAATAAATTTCATCTCACAGGATTGAAAGGAATCATGTGCCAGGGACATAGTAAACACTCAGAAGCAATAGTTATTAATGTTATAATTTTTCACCTGAATTATTTAAGTATTTGATTCCATTATTCATGTTCTAAGTGGAGAAAGAACAGTTTTGTGTCACAAATTTTTATCATTCAAAATGAGATCCTTGATAACGCAGCATGCCACTTGCAAGTGTGAGACTTCTTTCCGCAGGAGTGAGTTTCTGAACCTGGCTCTGTCATTACAGGATTAGACAGGGAGGCAGGGTTGTGCCACAGACCTTCTGTGTGAGGGAGGGAATGCACATCTATCCCTTTAGGGAACCAGTTTTTGTTTTTCATTTTAATCTTCCCTTGGTATGTCTGGAGCTGAGAGAGCACAGGAAATTCTGGGTTGGGCTAATCAATCTCTTTTCTCACCCTCTCCTCCCTCACCTAAAAACAAGAGGAATAGATTGAATGGCCTCTTGGGCTTCTACAAGTTCTCAAGTTCAAAGACAGCATATAATCTAACATTACTGAATCATAGTGTTTATGAACGGGGGAAGAATTTAGAGGTCAGATTCTATGCCATGAAGTGACACATTAATCTCTAGGAAAGCTGGTTAAGCAGAGAGAAAGTGAGAATGATTTGGGAATATTAGAAATTATTATTAAGTGTCTTTGATCAGCAGCTCTCCTTTCCATCTATATTCTGCTGGCCCCAAAGGCTTTTGTGACAGAGTATAACTGGAAATGGCAGTGTTGTGCTATTACATAGCAATGACAGGGAATGTCTTCTCTTAGGAATAATCTAGTCAGGGAATTTGACATTGAATTGTGTTCAGTATCTTAGGTTAGGCTCTCTAAAAGCAGAGTCTGAATTGTGGTTCCTTGGCCAAGTGATTTATTGCGGGATGGCTCTCATTTAAGACTTGCAAAGGAGTGAGGTGATTGGAAGAGGGCAGGGGAAGCACCTAGGCAAATATGTGGGTTGAACCAAAGCCCAGCCACAGCCGACCGCACAAGGAGTTCTGAACATGACTAACATGTTACAGTTGTCCTGCCTAAGGGAGCCTACTCTTTTCAGACAGTCATTAGCTATAGGCTACCACTCTTGTTCCCCCCTATGAAACTCTTGGCCTTAAAACATTTCATTACTAATAATGTTTGCTCTAGGCTTTTAATTATTATTATTTTTTTAAGTCATAGTATGATGACTTACGCCTGATGGTTCTCACCTGTAATCCTAGCACTCTGGGAGTGTGAGGTGGGTAGATTGCTTGAACTCAGGAGTTGGAGACCAGCCTGAGCAAGAGCATAACTCCATCTCTACTAAAAACAGAAAAACTAGCCAGGCTTAGTAGTATATGCCAGTGATCCCAACTACTTGGAGGCTGGGACAAGAGGATTATTCAAGCCCAAGAGTTTGAGAGCTGCTGTGAGCTGTGATGACACAGCACTCTGCCCAGGGGTGACAGAGTAAAACTCTGTCTCAAAAATAAATAAATAATTAGTTAAAGAATAAAAACTATAGTATTTTCCTTTTGTTCCTAGTTTTCTAAGAATTTGATTTGATCGTGTCTCTATTCTGAATATTATAAAATGCATTTTATGTATATCTTAATAGACACATCTTAATAGACGCATTTTATAAAATTCATTTTATCCTTTAAGTTGCTAATGGAGATTAGTAGTTTTCCTTCTGTTAAACCAGCCTTGCATTTTAAAGATTATCCCTTCTTAAGTGCAGTGCATTTGTTCTCGTATGTGTTGTTTAATTCAGGATGCTTAAGTCTTGTCTGACATTTATGTATCTGTTTTCTTAAGTGAATTTAGCCTTTTGAGGGGTCATTTACGTTGTCCTAAGGTCATAAAATGAGCTTCCTCCCTTTTTTTCTATTACTTTAAACAGTTTTTATAATATTTGAAATTACCTGTGTATTACCTGAGTCTCTTGTAATAAATTACCACAAACTTGTGGATTAAAATAGAAGTGGAAGTTTATGGTTCTAAAGAGGCCAGATGTGTGACCTGAATGTCAGCAGTGCCACACTCCCTGCAGAGAGGTTCTAGGGCAGCGGTTCTCAACCTATGGGTCCTGGGTCAACCGACCCTTTCACAGAGGTCACCTAATATCAGATATTTACATTACAATTCATAACAGTAGCAAAAATTATAGTTATGAAGTAGCAACGAAAATAATTTTATGATTGGGGGTCACCACAACTTGAGGAACTGTATTAAAGGGTCGCGGCATGAGGAAGGTTGAGAACCACTTTTCTAGGGGGATTCTGTTTCTAGTCCAATTTCGACTTCCATGACGACACTGCTTCTTCCTCTTCCATCTGTGCACATCTTCTCTGTGTATCTTTATGAGGACACATTAATGGATTTAGGGCCCACCTGGAAAATGCAATGTGATCTCTTCATCTTAAGATGCGTAACTTAATTCTATCTGCAAAGTTTCTTTGCCCCAATAAGGTAACATTCACAGGTTCCAGTGATTTAATGTGGACATATTTTCTGAGGGGTCATGATTCAACACTTCAAGCTGTTTAATGAAAGCTTCGTGGGATTTGTTTCTAGAAGGGAATTTGGGGTTAAGTTTTTGAACACTGACTCAGTTTCTTTAATAATTTTAGACTTATTATTTCTTCTTCATTCTGTTTTGGTCTTTTTTTCCTTAAAAAGCGTTATTTTGTCCACATGTTAGAATTTAACAGCATGAAGTTGTATCTTGAATTATTTTAAGATTTTCTGATCAAATTATGTTGTGCAAATATTTATGTCATTTGAGACATTCCTAATATTGTTGATATACTGAGTACCATTAGATGTGAATATACACATTCCTATATATCCATTCTGTTGCATTGCTGTATAAATACTTCAGTGATCTATTTCTGTGCTAATATTGTTTCAATGTGCACGGTTGCTGTCCTTTTTAAATATCTGGTCACTTTTTCCAAAGGTATCTAATTGTATTCATTTTCAAAAGAACCAGAAGTTAATTACCTTCTGCGATCTTCCCTAGCCATTCCCTCTAAAATGTTCCCTGACAGTCCCTATGCAATTTCTGTATCCAACATCCCTGCTTTATTTTTTCTCCCTAAAACACATCATAATCTAGCATAACATCATTTATTTATTTGTTCATCTTTTTTATTGTCTGTCTCCTAATAAAAATATAATTTCCATAAGAGAAGAAACTTTTACCCATTTGAACACTTCTGAATCCCCAATGCCTAAATCAATCAATCAATGTTTTTTGAATGAATGAACCAAAATTCATTTTAAATGTGTCTTTTTCTATCATAATTCTGTTGCATGATTGATTTTTGCTCTTTATTGGTTACCCTTTCTTTCCCTTATGTTTAGATTCTTTTCCTTGTTATAATTCTAACTTTGGGGTTGAATATTTAGGTCATTAATTTTTTTCACTTTCTTCTTTCCTAATACTAAGCATCAAGGCTAAGCTAATAATGCTCTGTAGCATTATCTAGGTTTTATTTGGAGGAATTTCATTGCCACTCAGTTCTTGATGTTTTATTGTCTGTTTAGGATTTCCTCTTTTATGTATGAATAATTTAGTCATCTGTGGGTTATTTTTAAAGTTCTTCAGGAGGAATGGCTATTATTTTGTTATTGATTTATAATTTCATTCCACTTTGGTGGTAAATATGTTCCATATATTATTAATTAATTGAAATTTGGTGATATTTGCCTTGTGGCCTCATAACCTGTAAATGTTTATAAATGTGCCATGTGTGTTTGTGCTGTTGGAGAGATAGTAGATTCTCTATTATTTTATTCTCCCTGCAGTGGGACATATAATTATCCCCAGTAACATTTGTATTTCAAATCTTCTGAACATTTTCTCTTATCTCATAGATTTGTCTTCTTAATACCATGATCACTGCATTGCATTGTATCAAAATCCACTCACTTTAATGAAATTTTTTTTTTTTTTTTTTTTTTGCAGCATGCATGAAAGAAAGTTAAATTGTAGTTGAATATCAGTCATCAGGCTGCTGATGTGAATGGTATTAAATACTACTCCAAAATGTCAGACTTACATTTCAGAAAAAAATATGCCTTCCTATGTTTTCACAATATATTCTGAACTATCCAAGATATTTTTCCTTACTATGCTAACTGGAAAATCTTTTATAAACATTATTTTCTCTATTTGATAAAACCAGGGAATTAAAAAATGAAAAAGTTTGACTCCTTCAATGTGTATATTGTGCTGTAACTTTTTATGTAAGCTTGAAAAAGCCATTTTTTTATTTTTTACATTTAGAAAGGTTATTCTTTTCTAGCAGAAAGTTATCTTAATGGTGAAATGAGAATTTTTATCCTAAAACAGCCTTCAATTTGAAAAGTATATTTGTCAGTCCAGTGAGTCAAAATGAAATGCCCAAAAAACTAAACATCAAGAAATATCGCTAGAACCTAGTGACCCAAAATGTTTGCATTTGAATATATGTGTGTTTGTGTGTGTGTGATGATATTTGAAATAGTACAGGCAAGCCCAAAATTACAAAAAAAAAAAAAAAAAGCCTTATAAAAAGTTCCTTTTAAAGCCAATTTTTTTTTCAATCCGAGCCTTCAAATGGTGTTAGAGAAAGAGTGAGATCTGAGGCCAGACCCTTAAGGAGCTACTGAATTCCAATGAACCAGTAATACAGTACCATGTAATGTAATCATTCTTAAAATAATGTTTCTCAAAGCAAATACATTTAGAATTCCCACTTGAGATGTCAGGCACCATCTTCCCATTCAGCAAAGAGAAGATAACTCTGACTGTGCCCTCTGAACATCAGGTAGCCAGGGTGCAACTGCTCAGCATAGGTGCAAGATAGTATTTTGCCCAGGAGCTTGAACTTGTCACTGGTGAAATATTCTTCCTGCCTCGTCCTGGCCATAGGCCCTTTCTTCTGTTTATCCCACTGCAAGCACTACTTATGAAGAGTTGGGACTGAAAGTAGCACTGGAGACCAGGAGAAGGGCAACACCACCTCCTGGCTGGGGTCTTCCCTCTGTCCCAGGCCCATTGTCCAATCTTGGCTTCCAGTAACCTCTTTGAACCAAGAGAGCCTTCTGTTTGAACAGACTCTTATCCTATGCTTGGACTGATGGCTCTTTGAACTATAATTCTCTCCTGTGAGTTTACTAGCTTGTTTCTGTTAGCTGTTGGTGGTCAGATTTGTAAGAATCAGGTTTCATCAGTTCAGTTTCCTCAATTGGAATCAGACTGAACCTGATGCTCCTGGTTCTTGGAGATGAGAGCAGCTAGTCTGTGCTTCAGTGAAACACTGGAATACTTTTGCCTTCTTCAACTTCTGGAAGCAAATCTGAACCTTTCAGATGAGCTCACAGTTGGGCATACGGCAGGGATGCAATATTTTCCATCTGTGGAGCTCCCTAGAACCAGGGCCTGACACAAAACTAGTGGTTCTATCAGTTGACAAGGAATGAACGGCTAGTAACAGAAACCCTGGCTGCAGTTGCTCTCACAAATAGGGGTTTGTTTTTCTCAGATAGCAGTCCAAAGGCAGGCATCTGTCAGTGCTGGTTCAGCTGCTCAACTACACCATTGGGGATCTGAGCTTTTTCTCCTCCATTTCCCACAGCATATTGGATGTTCATTCTTATACTTGTCAGCCATGTCCACAAACGATCACTCCCCCCCACCCCCAAGATCCTGGTATCACGAGGCAGCATGCACTGACCCTACCTCCCTCTTGACCTCCTGCAAGGATCTCCAATCCCTCTCTCTGCTCCTGCTCCCAATCCACAGCTAAGAAGTTAAAAACAGCTAAGATGATAGAAAAAAAACAAACTCAGGTCCTGTTTCTCCCTTAGGTAAAATGCTGCAATGCCTTCCTAGTGGATTTAGAAGAAAATCAAACTTTTGCCCATAGTCTGCAAGGATCCAGCCTGTTCCCCCCACCCCCAAGTCTCACTTTCTATTGTCCATCCTCTCTCACATTATACTCAACTGCACTGCTTTCTTGCTGTTCCTCAAAAATGCACTGCTAATTCTTAACCTAGGCCCTTCGCATTTGTTATTTCCTCTGCGTGGAATGTTTTGCTATTTCTTGTTGGCACTATCTCGGTTTGAAGACCATATATTCATTAAATCCTTGTTTGACTACTTAAAATAAGTGAGCAGGGCCCTCTGTCCTCTTCCTCAACCTAGCTCGCTCTTTCTTTCTTTCTTTCTTTCTTTCTTTCTTTCTTTCTTTCTTTCTTTCTTTCTTTCTTTCTTTCTTTCTTTCTTTCTTTTTTTGTGATACCATAGCTATTTGGTGACTCTCACTCCCTGACTCACATTGGAAGCACCTGGGAAACTGTTTTTCTTCTTTTAGAGACAGGATCTTGCTATATTGCCCAGGCTGGTGTTGAATTCCTGGGCTCAAGTGATCTTCCCAACTAGGCCTACCAAGTAGCTAGTATTACAGGCACACACCAGGCTCTCTGGGAAACTTTTTTTTTTTTTTTTTTTAATACCATATTCAATCCCTTTTCCACAGATTCAAGTTGAATTGGTCTGGAATGGTCCCCCACCACTGCTATTGTTTTCAAGTGAACCACTTGATGTGACCAGGCTGGGTTGGCAGCTGGGTGGTGACACAGCCTAAATGGCTAAGACTGAGAGCTACTGGGTTGCCCGGTTGAAGGTATAAGGAACTACTAACAGCAATTGTGTATAATCTTATATTGCCAATATTATTTTTTCTTGATATGGCTTAACCTGATGAGGAGGCATTAGGAGGATATCCATCCCTCGTCAATTCTCCCTAAAGAATGTAGCGGGTATTTCTATTTGATCAAAGTTTGCAGTACAGAATTATTTTCTTACAAGAAGATGATTCTAATGATGAAATCTATGTTTTTCCTATCTGTGTTGCCGTAGAGAGTGCAATTTCTCAGCTCAGCTCACCCTCTGCACCTCTTCTTCTAACTGCCTGGGAGTTGTCAGTCAGGTTTGGGAAGAAGGACTGGGGAGGCAGGGACCTCAGAGGCTGTCGGTGAGCATGGAGCCGGTCCAAGTGGTCTGTGAGACAGGGAGGCACGGGTCAGAGACTGACAGATGGTCTTCCTGCCACGTGGACTACAGGCAGACAGCTCTGACAGTTTGGACAAGGCTGCAACTTTGGGCCGCTGAGGAGGAGCCCTGCAAAGATGCCCGAAGAAGCCACTGCCTTCCTTTCCTCTTACAGACATTGAGCAGACATTGAACCTGAAGACTCACACGAGGTGAGGAGGAGGAGAAGCAGGAGATAGGGAGGCCGAGAGCGTGTGCTTGCTCTAGGAAGGCCCTTCACTGTCCCCCCACCTTCACGCTGTGAGCCTGCAGGAGAGGCAAACCTGGGGCTGGGAGGCAGACAGGGTAGCAGTGAAGCACACAGCCTGTCATCCTGCACAGCTGCTGCAAATTCCAGCCTCCGGAGGTCACCTGACATCTTTTCATTTCTCTTCCCTCTTAATAATAGAATCCAACTCCAAGCATGGCTTTGTGGGGGTAATGTTTGCAAACTACTCAGCATACAGCCAGGCCGTGGTAAATGCTCCTGGCGTGTGGGCTATTGCTTGCATAGCCCCAGGCAAAATTGGAAGTAAATCCAAACCATGGGTTCATTATTAAAACCCCTAACATTTTTATTTATGCTGTGTGACACCAGTCTTCTCTTTTCCTACCATCTGCTCTTATTTTAATTTACTTGTAGTGTTGCTTTCTATTGAAAACAAGGAGATGAGGTGGAAGGAGACTGAAGAATGAAGAGGTGGAAGACTAATCCCATCTTCACCTCTATTTTAGGTAAACAGCCCCAGGCATGCCACTTAACCCCTCTGCAGCAATTGTAGGCACTGTGCAAAGTGCCTTATCACCACCAAGGGCCCAGATGAGGGTTTTTATGCCTTCCCCACTCTGGTCTACAGACACCTGGGAATGGCTGCTGCCATAGCACAGCTGTCCTCTTTTCCCCACATACCGGATTTTGCAGGGCCTCTTGGCACATGCCTAAGGTAGACATTTAATTAACATAAAACACTACATAACGCCATTAAGACAGGAGCTAGATTGGGAAGCTGGCAATTCCCCAACTCCATGCAGCCAAATTCCCAGACACAGGTGTGTCCTTCAACTTGCTCGCAGACACTTTTGGGGTGGAAATCAGGGGCACTTCTTCGTCTTCTCCTTCCACATAGCTTGCAGCAGTTGGGTCTTCCCAGCCATGCTGAACAGACTCTGACCCCTGCAGGCCCACCCAGGGCACAAGGACTGCTGAGCTGCCTTGCCCTTCCTTGTCTTCAAAGCCCATTCCAAGTCCCCCCCCTTCAGCTTCCACCCTTCCTGTGAGTAGATCCTGATGTCCCTTTGGAGACCTTCCTGTCACTGCTCACGTGTACAGCAAGCTATATTCTCTGGTTTATTGGATCATGCCCATTTTAAGTCATATAACATGTAAAGCAGGAATTTGTTTATTCTAGTGCCCACCCAAAGATCACTGAGTACTTACTGTGTGTCCAGCAACTAAGAACATTAGGCTGCCTAAGCTGTGGCCCCCAGGGCTGAAAGGACTTACACCTTCACCTCGCTTTACTGTAATACAGGAACACATACAAAACGCTCTGAGAGCAGAGACAAAGGATTGACAATTTTGTCAGATGGGAATGACACAGACTAAATCAGAAGGGAGCAACAAATTCTGAAGCAGCAGTTTGAGCCAAGACTCTTAGAGCTCACACCCAGCCTTCTTTCTTCAGGTACAAGTCCTGGGCTTTGTTTTTTTTTTGAGACAGAGTGTCACTATGTCACACTCCATAGCGTGCTGTGGCGGTGCAGCTCACAGCAACCTCAGATTCTTTTTTGGAGCTTAAACAATTCTCCTGCTTTGATTTTTACTTCATTTCAAAGAAGGAATTCTGAGGAAATACAATTGGAAGGTAGAAGTGTGAATAGAGGTTTGCTTATGGTTAGATCTACATATGCATGTTTCCTTTAATCTTTAATTCAGCCAAGAAAATGGTATGATTTTCCAAAAGTTATTTTGTTGGAGAACCAGTGATGGGGGAGGGCAGGTGATGGGGATAGGGAGTGAGAGTAGTGGGTAGGAGAGGAAATGCAACAGATGGAATCAAAAAGCTACCACAGAAATAGTAACCTTGACAAAGACACGATGTCCTAGGGAAATGACGGTTTTGAGTATTGGGTTGAGGTCTTTGTCTAAGTACTTACTGGTCTGCCATGTTCTCTGGGCTTTCATTTCCTCTTCTGCACTTTCAGGTTTGTTTTGTGGATCACATGTACATGGTTCTGTGAGTGTCTGCAGGGAGTTGGATAAGCACAGCTTACTTCACATTGATCTTATTCTAGTGCGGTCCATGGACCAAAGCATTGGACTTACCTGGGAGCTAGTAAGGAATGCAGACTTTTGCACAAAAAAATTTCAAATGCCCTGGTCTAAACCACTAGTTCTCAATTGTAGCTGCACTTTAGAATCACTTAGCGGACTTTAAAGAGTATTAAAAATTGAAGTCCCCCTCCAAGAAATCTTTATATAATGGGAATGAGGTCAGCCTGAGCATCAAAGTTTCTCAAAGCTCTCCAGATGATTTTAACATGAAACAAATGTTGATAACCCCTGCTCTTGACCAAAGTTTCTCAAATCACCATTGGGGAATGACCATTTTGCTCATCAAATTGGTATAAAGGTTAATAAATTTTACTCTTGATTTTTGTCTTTAACTTGTCACAAACCTGCAATAAAGGGTTCCATGGTGGTCCTTGGGTACAACACTCTGAGTTTTACTGCAGTCTAGACCACCCTCATCTTGACTGGGAAGCCAGCCCCACCCCATCCCCACTGGCCTTCCTCCCTGCAGTCAAGGTTAGAGTAGACTTTATTTTGTTGAACACATAGTAATTATTTGATGCCTGGAATGGATCTAAGTGTTTTATAGGCAGTCACTGATACCAGTATTAAGCTAGTTTTTCATCATCCCTTCCCCTGCTAAGGGAGAGGCAGAGGCTCAGTCACATAGTTGGTAAATGACAGTGATCAGACTCTGAACCCAGGTCACCTAGTTCTCAACCATCCTTATCCTGCCTTGCCCACAGTTGCTCATTGGAGAAAGGACTGGTCCCCCACAAGAACTTCATATCTTTGGTCATCTGTCCTGTCCCTTGCTATGTCTCCGTCCCACCCCTCACACCACTCCCACCCCATCCCTTTGCCTTCTTCCCACTCACTGCTTCCATCCAGGCCCTGAGCATCTCCTGCACCATTGCAATAATCTCATCTTTCCCTTCTCATGTATCCTGAAAACCTTTATCAGGGTGACCTTTCTAAAATGCAAAGCTGAGCAGGTTTCTAAATCCTTAAATGGCTCTAAATCTGTTGTCTCTCTGTAAAGTTCACATTCCTTAGCACTGCACATCAGCCACGCTGTTGCAGAGCTCTGCCCCTCCAGCCCTTTTTCTTACCCCTCCCCTTCATCTCCCTCCAGCCCAGCAGAACCCCTCTGGTAGTGGACTTCGTGGCAGGCTCTCACACATCAGGACCCTCGTGCATGTGGGTTCCTGGACGTAAGCCCTCTCACAAACTGACTCATCCTCCAAGGCTTAGCTCAAGTATCCCCTTTCTTGGGAAGTCTTTCCTGAGCCCATGGCCTCCCACTCCTGCAGCTTCTCATTCTCCCTGGATGTAGTCTGTGTGATGCTGTGTCACGGCTCCTGATCTCTGTGCTAGCAGAAACCCTCCTGACTGTTAGCTCCTTGCAGCAGTGACTGCTTATTTAATAAACTTAGCATCCCTGAAACTAGTACATATTCAGAATCATAGTAAGGATTTAGTTTATTTGCAGTTGTTGCCCCCCATTTCCTTTACTCCCTTCCTCGCCCTACTTTTCACACCCCCCACCACCTTCTTCCTTTGACCAAGAAAGCTATATATCCTCTTTTGACTTTGCCAAAGCTCTTTAGACTATGTCAGCTTAGGGAGTCTTCCCCTTCCTCCTGAAAGCATCAGTTCTTGGGCAGCTAGTACTATACAGTGGTCTAGTTTTCTCTTATCATTCCCTTGCTGTGTGCCCTGGAGAGAACACTAAATGTATACACAAAATACATGCTAAAATATTCATGAATACATTTGGTGAAGATTTTTCACTGAAGCCCCTTTTGTCTGAAAATAGAACAGAAAAGACAAACAGAGAAATGTGAGACACAAAAGCATGGAGAGAAATATACAATAAGCAATTAGTTGCAATTGATCACCTTGCAAAAGGTTGTCTAAAGACCAGGTGTAAAACATGCCACTTGAACATCAAAGGAGAGGCGTCCATCCTTTATTGCAAGAATATGCTTTTTAATGACTGTCTTCATAACCATGTGATCTGTCACAATATTGCTCTGCTTTTCTCCCCATCTTGCTAACATCTGTGCCATGATCTCTTGAGACAACCAGGCCTTGGAGAACATGGAGAATTGGGTCAATGTGGATGGGTTTGCCTCTGCTTGCCTGGTACTGTATGTGGATGGACCATGGGGTGACCCCAGGGCCAGCAGCGGGGTGGTGACAGAAGCAGAAATGGCAAAACTCACTTGGATGGTGAGGGGAGAGAGGCGTTCTTTATCTTTATGGACCTTCTACTTGTACTCTTCATCTTGCCTGTTCCAACAGAGAGACCCAGTTCTTATATCAAAGCCTTCCTGATAAGCCTTGCCCACAGGTCATATCCACCTTTCCAATCTCCAATAATGTAAAACCTCCTTTGTTATTCATTATTTTCTCTTCCTTATTTCTTTCTTTCCCTCCTTCCTTCCTTCCATGCTCCTTCTTTCCTTCCTTCTGTCTCTCTTTCCCCGTTCTCTGGAGAATCTTCTTATCACTGACAAACTTAGATTAGATATGTAGTAACTGTTCTTCCAACATTCATTAAATGGATTGGAAGTTAAACTTCAGTGAGGAGACTCAAAGTCCATTGCACACCAAGATATTGTCCTTTTTATGAACTACTCTGGTGATTCTTGGGTAAAAACTTAACCATGGTAACATACAACTCAGACTTTGGGAAACAATCTGATGCCAGACTTAAGACTAAGTTGTCAGATTTTGAGGGTGAGATCACACTCTCAGAGTGAGGTAAAATGTGGGTTTTTCCAAAAGAGTTAGACTTTTTCACTGTGTCTCATTCTAGAAGAATAGTTCCAGGGCAGGACATGAGAACTTGGGAGACAGGACTAGGACTTCCCTGAAGGGAAGAAAATGAATGTTCCCTTTCCCTAGTACAGGAGTTTGCAGGGCCCAGATTCTGAGGCCTGGGGAAATATTTGCACTGGAGGGAATGGGGATCTATCCCTGGGCTGGGGAGGCAGCAGCAGACTCCATGAGCAATCTCAATGTTGGTAACGTTGCTCTGTGTCCAGAACCTCCATCCCATTAACCCTATTTTTGGTCCATTCTCATTTGAAGTTACCATTGGTCTCTGGCAGAGTGGGGACCTAGGGAAAGCGCTCACACCTGTGGTGTGGGGGATAGGTCCAAGGAGAGTCCTTTCCCTTAAGACCATGGCTGGGGTAGAAGCAGCCCCAGGACTTCCAGCCAGGGCCGTGGGAGGTCAGTCAGTGAATGGTGGGGTGGTGTGAGAAGGACGCTACGCAGCATGATGCAGGGTCCTGGGCAAATGCTTTGATGCAGCTGAGGGCCTGTGAGCACGCTTATTTCATGCATGACATTGCCAGGGGCTGTGCCTTCATCATTTGTGTTCAATAAATGGGAGACAAAAGCTCCAACTTAAAGAAAGACAGAGCCTGATGCACTGAGTGGAGCCAGGACCTCTAAGGCAGAATTGAATTCCAGCTCTACCACCCTCACATAACATTCCACTACCTTAATAATAGTAATTAGAGCAAGCTACATCACATCACTGAGGACTAGTGCCTGAACAAGAATGTGACATTGGTGTCCAGGGAGAAGTCAGGTTAGTATTAGTGAAAATAAAAGCAAACAAAGCCACATAACCACAGTGCCATTTATCATTCTATAATCTGGATTATCAATGTATGGTAGTTTCTTTTTCTCTCTGTCCAGAATGTCAGCTGTAGGACCTTTGTCCAAATGGCAGGTATCATCAGTCATACCACTTTTCACAGTATCTGGACAAACCTCATAGTCCTCAATAGAATGATCCAGGGAGCTTCTGTGAACCCATGAAATTGGTAGAAGAGAGAAAGAGAGACTTTGACATTTTGCCTACCAACAATACTATTTAACTAAGTGCTTGTAGCTGATTTCTGAACCTATTTCTAAGCCTTCCAATGGTTGCAGGAGGATCTCTGACTTCAAAGGTCTAGAGGCTGAGGACACTGAGAGTAGTCCCTGAACTCTGCCACTCAGTAGCAAAGACAGATTTCACATCACATGGTGCATGCTATGGCAGAAATATGGAAAATGTTTTATGCGAACAGCAGCGGGAAGTGGAGTGCTGTAGGGTAGCCAAATGCTTCCTGGAGATGACAGCCCCTGAACTGAATCTTGAAGGAAAATGTGAGAACTGGCCAAATGTATAAGGGTAAGGAGCCATTCTGAGCAGGGGAACAGGGATGAAAGAACATAGTGTGCGCAGGTGTGCTGGAAACGACCAGGAGAATTACGTTGCTGGAGAATGAAATTCAAGAAAGGGAAATGAAGTTTGAGCATGCTAAAAGATACAGATCCTGGAAACCCTTAAATTTCACATTAAGGAGCTAGTCATTTCAGCCATAGGCAAGAGGTAGCCGCCAAAGGATATTTAGCTGAACATGAGGACTGAAGAGAGAAAAGGCTGAGAAAACGAGTGAAGAGGAAGCTTTTGCTGTGGGGACGGGGACAGAGAGGAGAGGACTGATCTGACACTACTATTTAGGAGATAAAACGAGGGCATGTGACTGACAAAAGGTCACAGGAACAAATCTTAAAAATAGAGGAGGCACAGAGGGCCCCAAGTTCCTGCCTGCCTGTAAGGCAGTCCATAAAAGACCATTGTAAGCAGAAACCAAACACCAAGGACAAACCTTCCTTTCTAAATTTGTTAAGGTTGGCCCTTGCCCTTAGGACATCTTACCTAAAGAGAATAGCCTTCCTCCCGTGGAAAAGGAGAAACCCAGAGAAGAATTCTTCCTGCTGCCTGTGGCAAGAGAAATCACGAAGTAGCATAGAATTATTATTCTGTGGTCAATAATCTGTCAGAATAGGGGCTATGTGATCTCTTGATACAGTCTACCTACTTTAAAGGTAATTTAAGTGTTCAATTCTTTGTCAAGATTTTAGCTTCACAAAATCCACAAGCATGATCTTTTAGAGCAAAAGAAAGAATGAAATAAAGAATGACAGAGAAAGGAAGGAAGAAAATTGAAAGGAAGTCTGTTCTAGGATGAGGACACTTCTGTCTCTAATCAGGCCCACACCAGCACACCTGGCTCCCAATTCTACACCTCACATTCCCTGTGGGGGAGGAAGTCAATCTGGTTGGTCACAGTGGGGAACATTCTTTGGGCCACCTTTTACCGGCAAACATGGCTGCTGTGCTTACAAAGCACATCCCATCGCTCTCTTCTCGCTCTTGCTCGCCACCTTCCTCCCAGCAGTGGAACTGTTCAGGTGAGACAGCACCCCGGCACACCCGAGGTTTTGCTTCTCTCTTTTTTTTCCTTTACATTCCTGTGGTTGGGTGGATGAGTGGACCACTTTCATTCCTCTCTGCTTTTGTACCTGCTGTGGGCAACGCTCCCAGGATAGAGGATGGAGGATGGACAGAATAAGGAGGAAAGATTTTCGAGGAAGTATAAAACTATTCCTGGGTCTCTGGTCAAAATAAACATAATAGCGCCTATGTCAACCAGTAGGAATTACAAAAAGGAAATCAATCCAAAGAAAGGCTAAACACCATTGTGGAAACTTGATGTAGAATTGAGATTTGGGACTCCAACTTCCCTTTTAGGTAAGAAGTCATGGTCCTTTCTGATATGTACAATTATTTACCATGCTCTCTTTAGCCTGTGAAGCCCCAGGTCACGTGCTGCCCAATCCCATGTTCTGACTCTGAAACCATTTTACTAAAAGGAATTTTGTTGGGAGACCAAACGTGATGGCTATCCTGATTGCTTTACTAGGCCCTGTGCTTAATAAAGGTTTTGATCTACTCAAATCCTTTGAGGAAAAGAGAATAGTAAATAACATAAGAGTAAAAACAGGCAGGAGGAAGTTTGTGTATTGAGCACCTATTAAGTGCTAGACATAATGTTATTTCACTTGCATTATTCACTTGTATTTTTGTATTATTGGGAATGTGGTTATATAATTAGGCATCAAATTGATGCCAAATTTTCCAATTATAATAGAGGGGAAAGCATGGATTCTAGGGAGAAAGACTTAAGCTTAAATCCCAGCTCTTGTCCCTACTAGCAATGTGACCCTGGGCTATTTCCTCATCTTTCCAGAGCTCTATATGCTCTTCCATGAAAATGAAACAGGATGACTGTCTCTATTTTATGCAAGATAATATCTACAAAACAACTTTATAAAATAGAAACACAATGAAGCATTTTAGAACAGAGAGTTTGTTCACTGAGGGTCCTTTGTACAACATTTATGTTGTTATGAACTAGCTTCTGGTGAAGGGGCACAGGGAGAAAGACCACTCAGAGCCACAGTGTCCAAGAGGTCCTCAGATGACTCCAACCAATGTTTTCAGCTGATAAAATGAGCTCCTTGGCCTTCTAAGCTCCAGATTTTTGCGAAGTCATTTAGGAGTTACACACCTGCCAAGGAGGTGCCAGGAGTGTAACTTGCCACACTGCTCTTGTGAGTGTGAACTACACTTCTCAGGTACGACAGGGCTGGCAGGACTATTATAATATTTGGTGTGATGTTGTCTTCTATTATCACCCCATGCCCTCTCCCCTTTCCTAAGCTGTGAGAATGGGAGAGGTGCTATGTGGTTCATAGGCCTGGGTTGTATTTTAGGGTTTGGAGAAAAGATATATATAAGATATGCATATCTTAATATATATCTTAATAAACATTTCTTAATGTTACAGTCTTTTAAATAGTTTGGTGGCACTTGGACCAAGAACTGGAATATGTATTTGTTGGTTTGTTTTCAATTTTTCGCCTTGAAGGCAAGTACTATTTTTGTCTTCAATAGATAGTCAACAGACATTAGGTTTTTCTTTGTTGGACTTAGCCCTTTTGCCACTGAAAGAGCTGTTGAAGTGTCTAAGCATTGAACCTACTGTTACAGAGAATCACTAGTAGGTGTGGCAATGCTGAGTGTGATGGCTGGAATCCAGTAGAAGACATGAAACCAGTGGTTCTCAATCCTGGTAGCACATTAGAATTACATAGAAAGCTTTGAAAAAATAACAGTGTCTAGGCTCTATCTCCAGAAAGGTTAGTTTAATTGGACTAGAGAGGACTCTAAAAATTGGTATCTTTAATAACCATTAACACTGAAGGTCTGGTTTTGCTTACAGCGTATGTTCTCAACATTGACTTTACCTTAGAATCATGTGGAGAACTTTAAAATGTGTTGATGCCCTGGTCAATCTCCCAGGGGTTCTGATTTGCTTGGTCAGGTGTGGCCCTGGCTTCAGGAATTTTTGTAGCTCCCTACTTGTTTCTATAATAGCCAAGGTTAAGAACCAGTGAGGCCAGTATAAGCATCTGTGCTATTCCTTACAAAAAAACAATTCACAATTAAAGCAGTCAAATGTAAGTATGAAGATATATAATCCTTCTTTACATTATTCCATGTTCATTGAAGTATGTTTTATAAAAGATATTTTTTGTCAAATACCTTGACCTTTTGCATAAATCCTAGACCTGACTATAACCTCAGACTTGAATAAATTTCCTTTCTTAACTTAAATCTTGATTCGGACTCCAACTGAGATGACTCATGACTTTTAATCCCATGTGCTGTCAGAAGTCTCTGGAAATTTATTTTCAACCTCCTACCCCCTCCCCCTCCCTTTTTTTGCTTCAACCATTAAGACCCTACTGCCCCCTTCTTATATGGATTTAGAGAGCTATTCAAAGGCACCCTTTACCTTGCCCTCTGTCTCATCAACAGTTATGAAAATCACCTACTCTTATGATTCCCATGATCCTTTCTGTTCGTACAAGTAGAACAGAGAGTTCACAGCCATATACACTTTGGTATCAACTTTCAAAGAGCATATATTTCTCTACTTAGTTCTTCTTTAATGTCCTTCAACAAAGATAGATAATTTTCTCTGAGAGGTTTTGAACATTTTTCAGCATATACATCCATAACTAGAGTTGACCCTTGCACAGCAGGGATTTGAACTATATAGATCCATTTGTACGTGGATTTTCTTCCACTTCTGCCACCCCTGAGACAGCAAAACCAACCCCTCCTCTTCCTTCATCTTCTCAACCTATGCACCATGAAGATGGCAAGGATAAAGACCTTCATGATGATCTATTTACTTTAGTGAAAAGTAAATACATTTTATCTTCCTTATGATTTTCTGTTTTTTCTCACAATTTTATTATTTTCTTTTCTCTAGCTTGTTTTATCATAGGAATGTATGTTAATACATACAATGAAATAGTTAATCCACTGTTTATGTTACCAGCAAGACTTCCAGTAAACAATAGGTTATTAGATGTTAAGTTTTTAGGAAACCAAAATTATATGCGGATTTTCAACTGTGAGAGTAGTCAGCACCTCTGTCAGGTTCAAAGGTCAACTCTACTCTACATTGTTGAGGCATTATTTTTATTTCATATTATTAAGGGGGTACAGATATTTTTGACACATGGCTTGAGTCAAGGCTATAAGTGTGCCCATCACCCGAATAGTATTTATTGTTCCCATTAGGTGAGTGTTTAACCCCTTTCCCCTTCTTTTCTTTCCCCAGTTTGATTTCCACTGAGTTTTACTTTCTTCTGTGTATTTGTGTGCTTGTCAATTAGTTCCAATTTATTAGAGAGTACATGTAGTGTTTGTTTTTTCATTCTTCAGACAGTTCACTTAGGATAATGGTCTCTTCCTTCCTTCCAAACTGCTGCAAAAGCATTCTTTTTATGGAAGGGTAGTACTCTGTGGTACACACATATCACATTTTGTTAATTCACTCATGGATTGATAGGCATTTGGGTTGATTCTACTTCTTTGTAATTGTGAACTGTGTTGCAATATACATTTGAGCATAGGGAATTGCTTTTTTTATAAAGTGACTTATTTTCATTTGTGTAGATACTGAATATTGGGATTGGATCAAATGGTAGGTCTACTTGTAGTTCTTTGAGAAATCTCCATACTGTTTTCCACAGGGGTTGTACTAATTTGCAGTACCACCAACAGTGTTTACATATTCTTTTCTCTCTGTATCTGCACCAATGTCTATTATTTTTGGACTTTTTAGTAAATGCTACTCTAACAGGTGTAAGGTGACATCTCATTGTGATTTTAACTTGCATTTCCCTCATGATTAGTGATGTCGAGCAGTTTTCATGTTTGTTAGCCATTTGTCTATTTTCTTTTGGAAAACTTCTGTTCATGTCTTTTGCCTACTTTTTAATGGGGTTATTAACTTTTTTCTAGCTGATTTGTTGGAGTTCTTTGTAGAATCTAGTTATTGGTCCTTTGTAGGAAGTATAGATTGCAAGTATTTTCTCTTACTGGGTAGGTTGTCTGTTTGCTCTGTTGATTATTTCCTTAGCTGTGCAAAAGCTTTTTCATTTAATAAAGTCCCATTTTATTTATTTTTGTTGCTGTAATTGCTATTGGGGTCTTAGTCATAAATTCTTTGCCTAAACCAATGTCTAGAAGTTTTCCCTATATTTTCTTATAGAATTGTTATGGTTTCATGACTTGCAGTAAGTCTTTTATACTTCTTGAATTAATTTTTGTGAGTGGCTCCTGTTCCATTCTATTGCATGTAGCTATCCAATTTTCCCGCACCATTTATTAAATCGGGCTTCTTTTCACCAGTGTGCATTGTGTCTACTTTATCATGGATCAGTTGGCTGTAGGTAGATGGTTTTATATCTAGGTTCTATTTTCTGTTCCATTGGTCTATGTCTCTATTTTTGTGTCAATACCATGCTATTTTGGTTACTACAGCCTTGTAGTTTAGTTTGAAGTCTAGTAACATGATGCCTCCAGCTTTGTTCTTTTTGGATTGCTTTGGCTATTCAGCCTCTTTTCTAATTCCAAACCAAGTGTAGAATTATTTTTTCTAGATCCATGAAATACGCCATTTGTATTTTGTTTTTTGTTTATTTGTTTGTTTTTTGAGACAGAGTCTCACTTTGTCGCCCTTGTAGAGTGCTATGGGTCATACATAACCCACAGCAACCTCAAACTCTTGGGCTCAAGCAATTCTTTTGCCTCAGCCTCTTGAGTAGCTGAGACTACAGGCACCCACCACAACACCAGGCTAGTTTTAGAGATGGCATCTCACTCTTGCTTAGGCTGATCTTGAAATTCTGAGCTCAAGAAATCCACCTACCTCAGCCTCCCAGAGTGCTAGGATTACAGGCAAAAAGCATCACTCCTGGCCTGTATTTTGATTGGGATTGAAATGAATCTGTAAATTACCTTGGGTAGTATGCACATTTTAACAATGTTGATTCTACTGATCCATGAGCATGATAAGTTTTTCCATTTGTTTGTATAATCTGCAATATCTTTCCCCACTCTTTCTTAGTTATCCTTGTTGAGATTTTTCACCTACTTGGTTAAGCATATTCCTATGTATTTTATTTTCTTTGTAGCTTTTGTGAATGGTATTGAGCCTTTGATTTGATCCTTAGCTTGACTATTAGTTATTGGTATGTAGAAATTCGGCTGATTTGTGTACATTCGTTTTATATCCTAAGACTTTGCTGCATTATTTTTTCAATTCCAGGAGACACTTAGTGAAGTCTTTGGGGTTGTTTAGATACAAGATCACATTATCAGCAAAAAGCAATAACTTGACATCTTCTTTCTCATTTTGTAAACTATTTTCTTTTCTCTTGCCTGATTGCTCTGGCTAGGACTTCTAGCACTATAGGTAGGTATGGGGAGGAACTCTTGTCTTGATCTGGTTCTTAGTAAGAATGCTTTCAATTTTTTGCCATTTAGTTTGATGTTGACTGTGACTTTGTCATATTTGACTTTTATAATCTTGAGGAATGTTCCTTCCATGCCCAGTTTGTTAGGGTTTTTATCATGAAAGGGTGTTGAATTTTGTCAAATACTTATTCTACATCACTTGAGATGGTGATATGGTCTTTGTTTTTGCTTCTGTTTATATGGTGAATCACATTTATGGATTTATGTATATTGAACCATCCTTGCATGCTTGAGAAGAAGCCCACATTGTCATGGTGGATTGTTTTTTTGATGTACTATTGAATTTGGTTTGCTAATATTTTATTGAAGATTTTTGCATCTAAATTCATAAGGGATATTGGTCTATTCTTTGTTGTTATGTTCTTACTTGGCTTTGGTATCAAGGTAATACTGGTTTCATAGAATGAATGGGGAGGATTCCCTTATTCTCAATGTTATAGCATAATTCCAGCAGTATGAGTGTCATTTCTTCTTTGTAGGCCTGGTAGAATTCAGCTATGAATCCATCCGTTCGGGGGATATTTTTAATGTTGTTGTTGTTGGAAGACTTTATTACTGCTACAATCTCACTGCTCATAATTAGTCTGTTTAGGAGTTCTGTTTCTTCCTGCTTGAGTTTGGAAGATTGTGGGTTTACAGAAATTTTTATAGCATTCATAGATGATTTTATTT
Source organism: Loris lydekkerianus (assembly GCA_963574355.1). NCBI lineage: Eukaryota > Metazoa > Chordata > Mammalia > Primates > Lorisidae > Loris > Loris lydekkerianus. Next base: position 28,645 of record CAUYPK010108666.1, on the reverse strand, counting down.
TTATTTCTGTGCTATCAGTTGTGACATCTTTTTTTATTTGATTGAGCTTATTTGGGTCCTTTCTCTTGGGTCCTTTTATTTGATTGAGCTTATTTGGGTCCTTTCTCTTCTGTTTCTGGTGAATCTTATAAAAAGTCTATTGATCTTGTTTATTTTTTCAAAGAACCAACTTTTTCTTTCACTGACCTTTTGTATTATTTTTGTATTTTCCATTTCATTTATTTCTGCTTGGATCTTTATTATTTTTTTCTGCTGCCTTAGGGTTTGCTCTTCCTTTTCTAATTGTTTGAGATGTAATAGTAGTTTGTTAATTTGTGATCTGTTTGGGATATGAGCAATTAAGACTATGAATTTTCCCCTTAAATATGCCTTTACAATGCCCCAAAGATTTTGATAACTTATGTCTCTTTTGTCATTTAGTTTAAGGAAATTTTGATTTCTATCTTTTTTTTTTTATTGTTTGGGATTCGTTTGAGGGTACAAAGTATTAGGTTAGATTGATTGTAGTTGTTAGGTAAAGTCCCTCTTCTAATTGTGTCCTGCCCCCAAGACATGTGCCCTACACCATAACCCCCCATCTTCCTTTCTTCTCCCCTCTTCCAGATCCCTCATTCCTCTACCAACCCCTTGTATTAGATCATCTATTGCTTTCATATTAGAATTGAGTACATTGGATTCTTGCTTCTCCATTCTTGTGATGCTTTACTAAGAAGAATGTGTTCCACCTCCATCCAGGTTAGTACATAAAAGATAAACTCCATCTTTTCTTAATTTCATTACTGACCCAATAATTGTACACTCACGTCATATAATTTCCATGACTTTGTATAAACTTGAGTGTTACTCTTAGAATTGATTTCTAGTTTTAATCCACTATGGTTTAAGAATATATACAGTATGATTTTGACTTTTTTTAATTTGGTGAGAAAAGTTTATGTCCTAAAATATTACCAGTCTTGGAGAATGTCTCATATGTTAATGAGAAGAATGTATATTCAACAGTTTGGGGATAGAATGTTCTGTAAATATCTTTTAGGTTCATTTGTTTGAGGAACCCATTTAAGTACAGTGTTTATTTATTTTCTTCTTTAATGATCTGTCCAGATCTGATAGTGGGGTGAAGTCCCTGGCACTTATAGTGTTGCTGCTTATATTTTTGCTTAGATCTAATAAGTTTTGCTTTATGAATTTGGACACTCCTGTGTTAAGTACATATATATTTAGGATTGTTATGTCTTCTTGTTGAACTTCTCTCTTTATCATCATGTAATGACCATCTTTGTCTTCCTTAACCATTGTTGATTTAAAGTCAATTTTGTTGGATGTGAGAATGGCTACACCTACTCTCTTTTGGTGTCCATTTACATGGAATATTGTAGTGAGGATGAATATTGTTTCTTTCACTTTTAAATTATTTGCATCCTTGTGGTTTAGATGTGCCTTCTGGAGGCAGCAAATACTTGGGTTGTTTTTGCATCCATTCAGCCAACCTAAGACTTTGGAATGGTACATTTGTGCTATTAACATTAAGAGATAGACTTAAGTGTGATGCTCTTCTGTTCATCACAATGGGTGTAGTAAATACCTTGTTGCTTTGTTTTACTTCTTGTGCTATTGTTGTATAAGAATTGTGAATTTTGGCTATTTTGGGTGATTTATATTGGTGGGTATGTATTGTGCTGATTCATGTATAATGTAGTTCTGAGTATTTCCTACACAGCAGGTTTGGTCATGACAAATTCCCTCAATGTTTATTTGTCTGGAAAAGACTTAATTTCTCTATCAATTATGAAACTTACTTTTGCAGGATACAAAATTATAGGCTAGCAATTTTTCTATCTAAGAAAATTGAAGATGGGACCCACTCCCTTCTGGCTTATAAGGTTTCCACTGAGAAGCCTGCTATTAACCTTTAGGTCAGTTGTTACTTACCTCTGGCTGCTTATAGAATTTTCTCTTTCATTTTGACTTTGGCTAGGATGATTACTATGTGTCTTGGAGATCCTATTTACTATGAATCTTCCTGGTCCTCGATGACTACTTTCTATCTGGATGACTGGATCTCTGGAGATACCAGAGAAATTTTCTTCAGTTATTTATTTGAATAGATTTTTCCATGCATTTAGCTCTATCTTCTTCTCCCTTAAGGATAATTATAATTCACATGTTAGTTTGCTTTATATAGTCCCATATTTCTTTAAGTGATTGCTCTGCCTTTTTTGTTCTCTTCTCTGCCTTTTTAAATGACTGGGTTAGCTTGAGAGCTTTGTCATCAATCTCTGAGATTCTTTCTTTTCCTTGGTTTAATCTGTTGTTGAATCTTTCTTCTGTTTAAATCTTTCTGATGTTGAATCATTCCCTAAATGACTCTTTCATTTCTTGAATTTTATTATATCCTTCCTTATTTTGTAAAGTTCTTTAGTGACTTTTTCATTAATTTCCTGATTTTTTTTGGGGGGGGGGGGCTTCTTTTTGTTGGATTTCAACTTTCCTTTCTTTCTTTCTTTCTTTCTTTCTTTCTTTCTTTCTTTCTTTCTTCAGAGTCTCACTATGTCACCCTCATAGTCGTGTGCTATGGTGTCACAGCTCACAGCAGCCTCAAACTCTTGAGCTCAAGCAATTCTCTTGCCTCAGCCTCCAAAATGGCTGGGACTAAAGGTGCCTGCCACAATGCCGCTATTTTCTTATTGCAGTTGTCATTGTTGTTTAGCTGGCCGGGGCCAGGCTCGAACTCACCAGCCTTGGTACGAGTGGCTGGAGCCATAACCACTGTGCTAGGACACCCAGCCTGGATTTCAACTTTCTCTTCAATTCCATTCTTCTTACTTGCCATCAATATTCTGAATTCCATTTCTGTCATTTTGACAATTTCCTTATAATTGGAGTTTGCTGCTAACAGCTCCCTATGAACCCTTGGGAATGCCAATCTATTTTAATTTTTCTTGTTGCCCAGAGTTTTGTTTTGTTTTGTTTTGCAGGTTTCTTCTTATCTGAAACCTCTTTTCTCCAGTTGGAGCTAATAGGTTTGCAGGGTACTTGTTGTTTGCTGGGAACGTTCCTATTTTATTAGAATAAGGGGAAGTCCCTAGATGGCACTTTTCCCCTCATATTTTGGAAGTGACTTAACAGAGGAGGGGCCTGTGCATTAGAAGCCTATAATGCAGCTATTCTAATTTGTTCTGCTTGCCTGTGATTGCCTCTTCTTAAGCCTGTGCTGACTGTTCTTTGTGTTGGGTTGTAGGATCCTAAAGTTGTAGGATGTTCAAGTTGGGAGCTAGGCAAGACCCTCTTCACTGAGGCTGGTGTTCTGGGGATTGCTCTAGCCAGGGTGTCCTCACAGGGGTGACAGTAACATCTGAGGGGAGGCTATCTAGGTAGCTGTCATGGGTTCCCAGGCTGTGGGCATATGTTCATACGAGGTCATGGTGTACTGGCAGCTTGAGGATATGGGGTTTCTGGAGGGGCATTGGAATTTAGAGTTGTTCCTCTGACTCTGCAGTGGTGGTAGAAGCTCTAGAGTTGGTTTTTGAGATCCAGGCACAATGCTGGAGTCTTGGGATGGTGTTGTGAGCCTAGCAAGATCTCTGATGGTAGACAGGCAGAACCTTGGGTTCTGGCATGGGAGCTTAACATCCAGGGCTAAGGAGAAGCCCAAAGCAGAGCTTTGGGGCCAAGGCCTCAAAGTTGGGAGCAAGGCCATGCAGATAAGGAGGCTAATCTGACTTGGAGGGTGGGGTCGGGGCTGAGTAGGCAGGAAGCATTTGGGGCCTACTGGGCAGTCAGGCCAAGCAAGTGGCAGTCTGTTCCACAGGCTCAGCCTCAGGAACCTTGCAGATGTCAAGTCATGTGGGCAGATGTCTGTTCCAGTGGCCAGTGACTATGGAGCTATCCCTGCCCTCCTCAGAACCTGTCAAAGTAGTCACCCCAAAACTCTCAGATCAGAGCCTGCTGTGCCCCCAGACACTTCCTGTGCTAAGATCCAATTGCATTGTAGAGGAGAAATGTTTGGGTCCCAGTCAAAAGATATGGCTCAGGGAAGCCTCCCACTGTCCATTCCTTCCCTAGACCAGTGCTGACTTGGTGCCATGCACCCAAGAGTTCAGGATGGCTGTAGCTGCTGCCTGATCTCCACCACACCATACCAGGCAGGGCCCAGGTCCAACCAGGTAGAGGTCTGTAGTAGTGGAGGGAGCCTTCTCACAACTGCATGGTGCCAACAGAGTGAGTGCATCACCCCAGCACTGTATCCTCCTATTCTTGCCTGCACATTCTTTGACCTTATGTATATTACCCCATCACCTGTTTTGTTCTTTGTTTCCACACTGAGTGACCTGTGTTTCTTCTCTGTGACTTCACAATGTTGCTTCAAAGAAAAGCAATCCAGATTTATAGGTAGCCTGCTAACTATATTTTTCACTTCTTGCTTGGGGAGCAGTGTGCAGCCAGGCTGCTTCTAATCTGGCATTTTTTCCTCAATCTTCTTGTTACGGCATTAATTCTATCTTTTAAAAATTTATTTGCTGCTAATATGTAGATTGTTGGTATATGATTTCTGTATACCACAATTTTATTTAGGAAACTGACTATATTGTTATTAATTCAAACAATTTGTAGATTCTTTTAGCTTTTTAAAATATACAATTATATAATCTGCAAAAAAAGACAATTTTCTTTTTTCTTCACTACTCCCTAGGCTTTTCTTTCTTTTTATTCTATTATGATATTAGCTAAGATCTCTGTTGTCTGACAAAAACCATCAAATAGTAGTGATAATGGAAACATCCTTATGTTCCTATCCCAAAGAAAGACTATTCAAATGCCTCATAATATACAAATATGTATATTATTTACCATATATTTTTGCTTACTTTAGATAGATATCTTTTATCAATAAGTTAAAGGAAATTCTATTTCTAATGTAGTAGGTTGCATTATTGCCTGTGACTTTCACCTTTTCCCATGTCTATGTCTTTTCTTATGTGGTAGTGCTATTCCTCCTGTTTGAGGTGGCATTTATTTTCCCACCTGATTGATAATTGGGATTGCCTATATGACTACTGTGATCAAAAGAACATGAGTGGAAATGACTGTTTGTCACTTCCAAGCTTAAGCCTTAAGAGATATCCAGTGCTTCTATGCACCCTGTTGTTGCTTCTGTTATCACCACAAGAAGAACACATCCCTTACAGTCCAGTATAGTCAGACCTTTATATTCACAGGTTCTACATCTGTGGATTCAGGCAACTGTGGATGGAATATACTTAAAACACACAGAGAGAGAGAGAGAGCAAATAAAAAACCAATACTGTGTAACAGCTATTTACATAGCATTTACAATGCATTAGGTATTATGCTAAATCTAGAGATGACTGACAATTAAGTTCTCAAACTTGCACTTATGTTGGCAGTACTGTACAAAAAACCCAGGAAAAGTTCATAAACTCGGTATATCAGTGTCTCACAGCTGTATTCCTTTCAGTGGTGGCAGTGTCTTGGTGAGTGCCATTCATTATTGTGTGTTGTGTGCCATTGTGAGAATGTCAGAGCTTGAATTAGAGCAATGAACAAACCTTTATAAATTCCTTGCTGAGTGGAAGTGAAATCAGGAGCACATTAGTCCAAGTTTGTGGAGATAATGCCATGAAGAAAATGTCAGTGGTAGACAAACAAGAAAATTTTAACTGAAAATCCTGGCATGAGAAATTTGTGTACAAAAATGGGCTCTTGCACCGGCTTACACAGCACTGTCTGTGAGGGAGTTTTTAGTCAGTAAACAAATAGCTGTATTAGAACATCCTCCCCTACTCACCTAATTTGGCTCCCAGTGACTTTTTTCTTTACCCAAAGATAAAGCAAATATTGAAAGGAAGACATTCTGATGACATTCAGGACATCATGGGTAATATGACAACAGCTCTGATGGCCATTTCAAAAAAAGATTTCTAAAATTGCTTTGAAAGGTGAAGTACACACTGACATTGGTGCATAGCTCCCTAAGGGGAATACTTGGAAGGTGACTATGGTGATATTCAGCAATGAGGTTTGCAGAACATTTTCTAGAATGAGCTTGTGAACTTAATTGTGAAACCCCTTTTAGACAGGAGGATGTGCACAGGTTATATGTAAACATGAAATCATTTGATATGAGACCTGAGTGTCCATGAACTTTAGTATCCATTGGAGGTCATAGAACCAATTCCTTGTATATGTATATCTTTTAAGTAGCACCTAATTAGCGTTTTAAAATCTATTCCATTTTTTTATTTTTATTTTTATTTTTTTTAATAAAAAAAATTGTATTTACTTAGAAGCATTCAGAATGTCAACAAAACAGCTGCAACTTTTTTTTTTTTTTTTTTTTTGCAATTACAGAGTGGTATTCAGTTAACAGAACAACAATTATTTCGTATAAGCTGCATCAGAGACAACTGAAGATGAAAAAACTACCATTCCCATATATAACTAATTTGTGCTGTGCACCAACAAGAACCTGCTTTAAATTTCCATTCCAATTTACAACCCCCATACTGTACCAAGCAAGGTTAGTGGCTACTGAAAATACCACCAGGACAGGGCTATCTAAAGACACATTCGGTAGTGTGTTAACTACACAAAAAAAGACACTGTACAGTTTCAAAACAAATCTTACACAGCCTTACATTTCAATTTTTTTCTTTAAAAGGAGTGAGTTGTGTACAGGGGGGTTAAATGCTTTATAGACAAGAAAAAAAACTGTGCTAGAACCAACTTATTCATCATCATCTTCATCTTCCTCCTCCTCTTCATCCTCCTCATCTTCCTTCTTTTTCTTGCTTTTTTCAGCCTTGACGACTCCCTTTTTCGCTGCATCAGGCTTTCCTTTAGCTCGGTATGCAGCAATATCCTTTTCGTATTTTCCCTCCAGCTTTGCAGCCTTCTTTTCATAAGGCCTCTTGTCATCCACAGCAGTGTTATTCAATATCTCCCCCAGCTTCTTTGCAACATCACCAATGGATAGGCCAGGATGTTCTCCTTTGATTTTTGGGCGATACTCAGAACAGAACAAGAAAAAGGCCGAAGGAGGCCTCTTGGGTGTATTGGGATCCTTGAACTTCTTTTTTGTTTCCCCTTTAGGAGGGATATAGGTTTTCATTTCTCTTTCATAACGGGCCTTGTCCGCCTTTGCTATATCTTCAGATTTTCCTTTCTCTTTAGCAGACATGGTCTTCCACCTCTCTGAGCACTTCTTAGAAAACTCTGAGAAGTGGACTGAAGCATCTGGGTCCTTCTTCTTGTGCTCCTCCCAAGTTTGCACAAAGAATGCATAGGATGACATTTTGCCTCTCGGCTTCTTAGCATCTCCTTTGCCCATGTTTAGTTATTTTTCCTCAGCGAGGCACAGAGTCGCCCAGTGCCCGTCCGGCTCTCACTTGCCCTGGCGCTGTCTCTATGGAGCTCAATCTACTGCAATGGCTGTTAATTTGCTTTTTTGCTTTTAAGTTTCTTTTAGTTGCTAGTATAATGGAAAGTGTTGTTGTTGTTCTTTTTTTGAGATGGGATCTTGCTCTATCACTCATCGTACTACTCAGGCTAGAGTGCAGTGGTAAACTCAGCCGCCCGTAGCCTTGAATTCCTAAGCTCAAGAGATCCTCCTGCCTCAGCCTCCCAAACTCCTAGGATTACAGGCATGAGCCACCAAGTCTAGTTCTGGCAAGCTTTAATCAACGACAACAAAAATAACAGCCAAAGGAATTTATGGATATTATCTCATGAGATCTGCTTTAGTTAGTTCTGTCATGTTCCTCCCAAGAATTTCCACTGGAATTTGGTCATTTCTGGAACAGTATGAGACATGTAGGATCTTTAGAGCTGGAGTCTTCCCAGGTTAGATCAAGGTATAGCTCTCCAAGTCTCTTTCTTTTATGCATTTCTTAAGTTTCCTTCGTGATATTCTGGACTTTGAGTTACCATTTTGAATATAGCAATAAACTAAATATCAGAATTTAAGAAATTCAAGCCTGTTGATGTGAGATGTTCTCTAAGGAAATACCTGGATAAGGGTACATTTGTGTACATTACAGAAAATGCTGGAAAGACCCTAAAAAATCAAGAGTAATAGATTGGTCAAATAAAATCTGGTCTACCCACAGTAATAGATATTCAAAATCTGGAACTATTGTCCTTACAACTTACCAGTGGTACAGCGGTAATCAGAAGCCAGTTTGTCTGATACCACAATCTGCTTGACACCCCACTCTACATGGCCTTCCATATGAAAAAGTAAAAAGCTCTTCACATTCACTTCATGAGGGCTGGGTCTCTTGATGAATAAGGGAACAAATCTGGAGAAGCAGCTACTAGAGGGCAATTTATATCAAGGCAAATGGGTACTTTGATATTAATAATAATGAAAGTTAACACTACTGTATGCTAAATTCCAGACAACATGCAAAGCACTTAAAACCTGTCCCTCATTCAGCTCTCCATCTAGCCCTGGAGGTAGTTGCTGGTTATTTTATGAACCTGGGGTGGACTTGGGTTTGTGCTGCCCTTAGCTTCTCCCCTCCCCACACTCCTTCTCACAAAGGTGGGGAGGGTACTACAGGTTCATCAGCTTCCTGCCTCTTTAAAAATAAAAGTAGGGGAGGTGCCTGTGGCTCAACGGAGTAGGGCCCCCAGCCCCATATGGCGGAGGTGGTAGGTTCAAACCCAGCCCCAGCCCAAAACTGCAAAAAAAAAAAAAAAAAAAATGCTGGCTCGGTACCCATAGCCCAGGAGTTACAGTGCCAGACACATACACCCCGGCTAGCAGGTTCGAACCTGGCCCCGGGCCAGCTAAACAACAATGACAACTGCAATGAAAAAATAGCTGGGTGTTGTGGCAGGCACCTGTAGGTACTTGGGAGACTGAGGCAAGAGAATTTCTGAAGCCCAAGAGTTGGAGGGTGACATAGTGAGACTTTGCCTCAAACCCCTACTGAGGGTGACATAGTGAGACTTTGCCTCAAAAAAGAAAATAAAAGTACTGGACTGGGCGTGGTGATTCATGTCTGTCTTCCTAGCACTCTGGGAGGCTGAGGCAGGTGGATAGCCTGAGCTCAGGAGTTCCAAGAACAGCCTGAGCAAAAGTGAGTTCCTATCTCTACTAACAATAGAAAAATTAACCATGTCAACCTAGGGCAACAGTGAGACTGTCTCAAAAAAATAAAAAAAAATTAAATAAATGTACTGCTTGTAATTTTGAAAGGCCTTGTTACAGAAATATACTAGTGCTGATTTTTTTTAATGGTCCAAAGACCAATTATTCAATTAAGTGAATAAATTGTGTAATTGCTCTCTCTCTCTATATATATATCTTTTAAAATCATAAATTAAGTCACTGAAACTCATCAGATAAAATATCATTTCTCAAAGTGTTATTAATTTGAAAGTTATACTGAGTGAATTGGCAGTTTTGATATATTTTCTCCTTCCTATGTGGATTTTGTAAACATAATACACCATATTTAAATGGCAGCTTTACTAAAAATACCTTTGCCCTCATTTTGTGTTCTTTTAGCCTGTCTTCCTGAAATGTTGAGAATCTATTGTGTTTGTGGTAAAGGGATGTGTTTTAATTTTATTCATTTCTTATTCCTCTTAGAGACTTACAAAAAAAAATTTTTTTTTTTGCAGTTTTTGGCCGGGGCTGAGCTTGAACCCACCACCTCCAGCATATGGGGCCTGCGTCCTACTCCTTTGAGCCACAGGCGCCAGCCCCACTTTTTTTTTTTGAGACAGAGTATCACTATGTCACCCTGGGTAGAGTGCTGTGGCATCACAGCTCACAGCAACCTCAAACTCTTGGGCTTAAGTGATTCTCTTGCCTCAGCCTCCCAAGTAGCTGGGACTACAAGGTGCCTACCGCAGCATCTGGCTATTTTCTTGTTGCGGTTGTCCTTGTTTAGCAGGCCCCGGCTGGGCTCAAACCCACCAGCCTCAGTGCATGTGGCTGGCGCCATAACCACTGTGCTACAGGTGCTGAGCCTAGAGGTATATTTTTAAAATATAGGGAAATGGGGCTGGGTGTTCTGGTGGCTCACACCTGAAATTCTAGAGCTCTGGCAGGATCTCTTGAGTTTTCTCCCTACTTCTCCCTAAAAAAGGAAGAAATAGGGAGTTTTCTCCCTATTTCTCCCTAAAAAAGGAAGAAAATGATGAGCTTACACCTGGAGTCTACTCACAGCTGCTGCTTCTTTGGAGTAGACTGTACTTCATTCTAGTTTATCTTTAAAGAGAAAAATACTGAAGTACTATTTGGACTTAAATTTCTAAGAAAGGAAAGAAGGAAATGGTAAACTCTTGAAGATACAGCCTAAATTCCTTTGCTTAGTGACAGGGGTGGGTGATGAGTACAAACTGGCTGCGAGACACTGGAAAAGAGTCTGTGTTCTTCCCCTGCAGGAGTTCTGGTCCTGTCCATCTGGGACCTGGTCACAGGGGGCTGAAGTTCTTACTTTCAAATGACACAGTGCTGGCTGGCAGGACAGTGGGATTAGCAGAACTCACTGGCACTCAGGAGGCACTAACCCTGATGTCATTAACAGACCTTTTGGAAACAAGTGTCAACTTTGAAAGGGAAAGTCCAAGCGGGAATTTATCCAACTGTGGCCAGTTAAAAAAAAAAAAAAAAAAGTAGACCTAGACTAAGACCTGGGTATTCTTTATTTCAGAAGGAAGCCCTGAGTACAGAGGGAAGCCCTGAGTACAGAAGGGAAGCCCTGAGTACACAAGGAAGCCCTGAGTACAGAAGGGAAGCCCTGAGTACAGAAGGGAAGCCCTGAGTACAGAAGGGAGCCCTGAGTACAGAAGGGAGCCCTGAGTACACAAGGAAAGCCCTGAGTACAGAAGGAAGCCCTGAGTACAGAAGGGAAGCCCTGAGTACAGAAGGAAGCCCTGAGTACAGAAGGAAGCCCTGAGTACAGAAGGAAGCCCTGAGTACAGAAGGGAAGCCCTGAGTACAGAAGGAAGCCCTGAGTACAGAAGGAAGCCCTGAGTACAGAAGGAAGCCCTGAGTACAGAAGGAAGCCTTGAGTACAGAAGGGAAGCCCTGAGTACAGAAGGGAAGCCCTGAGTACACAAGGAAGCCCTGAGTACACAAGGAAGCCCTGAGTACACAAGGAAGCCCTGAGTACAGAAGGAAGCCCTGAGTACAGAAGGGAAGCCCTGAGTACACAAGGAAGCCCTGAGTACACAAGGAAGCCCTGAGTACAGAAGGGAAGCCCTGAGTACACAAGGAAGCCCTGAGTACAGAAGGAAAGCCCTGAGTACACAAGGAAGCCCTGAGTACAGAAGGAAGCCGGGAGTCCTGGTTCATTGCCAGCTCAGGGCGTGCCCGTATGTGTCTTCTCCAGCAATCGGGGCGCTGGGGTCCCCCGTCCCTACCCGCCCTGTCCAGGCTGGGTCTGGACCAAGCATGGATGCCATCTGGCTCTTGTTGGCGACACTGAAAGACCAGGTGACCACGACAGCAGGTCAGGCCCAGGGGAGTGTAACATCGGGGGTCAGGGCTTAAGAAACCTGGAAGTTTGAAGTTCAAACCTTGTTGGCGCTCACACCACCCACAGCGGTCGGTACCTTTTGATTCTGTTTTCCACCGCGCTCCTCAGGTAGTCCTTGCCCCAAATGGCTGAGTCTGTCCGCCCAGTTTTGTTCATTTTGGGCCACGAGGGCCTCCCACCGTCTGGACACACTGTCAAGCTCGGTGGAAACGAGGGAGAGGAAGGAGGCTGGAGGGAAAGAGAGAGGGGTGGTCTTCGCATCCTTTGACCCAACAGCGCATCCAGTCCGAGACGGAGCGCGGTGACAGAGGCTCGGCGCGCTCTCCACCGCGTCTCCGGCACCATCTTCCATCCGGATTTGGTTCTCGAAGTGTCTTCCTCCACAAAGTCAGAAGCTCCCGAGGCAAATTTTCACACCTCCCCCTCGCCCCGCACTGGGACAGACGATGTAGCCCTGCTCGCCTTTCTCTTTTTGGCAGCCAGCCACGGGGGCAGCGCCTTGTCCTGACCTTCCCAGGTTAATCTGCCAAGACTTTGCAGATACCAGCACGTGACACTGGCCAGAGCTGGGGGTGGGGAGCTGCTTACAGCTCCAGCTTGGTCTCGTCCCTTCTCACCCTGACGACCCCCCCGACCCAAGTTTGCTAAAACCTCCCCACACCTGCTGGGTCCGACCAATCTGCAAACCATAGCGGAGCCGGGGGCTACGCGACCAGGGACTCTGAGGATTCCCCTTTCCCTTCGGGTTGGGACTCCCCCATGATAGTCCCCACTTCAGAGGTGCACTGCCCGCTGCGCTCCCCAGGCCCCAGGCCCCCTAGGTGGACGGTTCCTTCGCGCATCCCGAGGCCTCCGCGGCCGTGCGCCCCGGGGATTCCCCGATCTTAAGCCGGCGGTGGCCGGTGGAGTCGGCCTCGCAGCCCAGGATCCCCGAGAGGTGGAAAACGCGCTCTGAGCTTCCAGAGCAGCAGGAGGGACTGTCCCCACCGCGGCCCAGGGGCCTGGCGCCCTGGACCCGGGCAGGCTTCGCGGGCGTCCACGGTCCTGTAGCTGGAAGAGGTTCAGCCCGCGGCGTCCCGGGACCCCACCTCCGCCCGCGTCCCCCGGGGCTCGCAGAGGGAGGGGCGGGGCCGAGCTTCTCGCAACCCTGGGACAAAGACTCCAGGTGCACTGTCCCCGCTGTCCTCGGAGCCCCCGCCTAGCTCTCAGCTCCCGACTGGAACAGGCCTCGCGGCGGGGAACCCTGGAGCGGGCGGGTCCCCCTGCTCGGCTGCCCCGCCCTCCTCCCCGCCGAGTCCGGTCCCCGCCCGCTTGGCGCTCGGAAAGCCCCCGCGGCTCCGCCCACCCCCCCAGGGGCTTTGCTGCTGCCTCCAGAGACTTTCTCGCTGAGCGCAGCCGCGTGGTGCTGGTTTCCGCAGCGCTGGGACGCGCGTGCCGTTGCTATCCTGGGGACGTAGGGGGCGAGTAGCGCTGACCCTGGTGAGCGCCCCGGGTCCCCGTCTCCCGGCCAGCGCCCCGGCCCCCGGCCCGCGTCCCGGCCGCCGGCATGGTGCTGCTGGCCGGGCCCGGGCCGGAGGGCGGCGGGGCGGGCTGCCTGAGCCCGCAGCCGCCGTCCCCACCCCGGGGTGCGCAGGTCGAGGAGGAGCCGGTTGAGTACGAGGAGTACGACGACTTCTCGAGTCTTCTCGACACTCGCAGCATCGCTTCGGACGACTCTTTCTATCCTTTCGGAGACGAGGAGGAGCACTGCGCCGAGAGCTCGGAGAGCGTCCCGGAGGGCATCCCGGAGGCGGCGACCCTCCTGCGCGCCGCCTGCGCCAACGACGTGGGGCTGCTGCGGGCGCTGGTGCAGCGGGGGCCGAGCGTCAAGGAGGTGCAGGAGACCGATCGCAATGGCCGGGTAAGCAGGCGTCCCCGCAGAGTTTGGTTCCTATCTGCACCCCCTTTGCCCGCCTTCTCCCACATACTCAGGCCACCAGTATCCCGGCTCTGGACCGGTCTCTCCATCACTTTGCCGCTTTCAGAGCGCCTTTCCTAGCTATTTGGGAGCTCCGGGTGGGGAGCCCTGGGCGGCCTGCCCGTCTCGGGCTGTGGGTGGGGAGGAGCGCAGTTGGCTCTGCTCAAGGTAGCAGCGCGGGTGAGAGGCGCCTCCAGTCCGCGTCCCCTTCTGGTTCACCGTCCCTGAATTATTCCCGAAAGCTGGTGCTGGAACCCAGGATTGACTCTTTTGCAGGGTCTCTTCAACTTGCTCTCCCTTTGACCATTGCCTTTTTCCAGGCCCTTGGCAGTCGACCACTTCGCCTCGCTTGCAGGGGACAACCTCTCCTGCCCAGCGCCCTATTTGTCCCCTCGGCCCCCTTGCGCTGCCCTTCCCCTAACTTGCGTGGCTCCGCCAGGCCTGTGGATTTAGAAGCGACTGTTCTCTTCCTCGCTGGGACTGCTTGGTCCCCATCCCCCAATTATCCCCCTGGGCCCCGCGTGGCCACCAGCCAGCAGGACCTCTCAACTTGTGGGTCTGCACGGTCACTGCCCTGAGCCAGTGCCAGCCAGGGGTGAGGCGGGGCCTGGGAGGGCAGCCTGGCAGTGGCCAGCAAGCCCCAGGGTAGCGCTGGTGGAAGTGGAGGGAGGCGCTGATTGTGCTTTAATGGTGTACTCAGAGAACGCAAGAAACGTTTGGAAAAAGAAAGAAAAAGTTGTCTTGTGAAGACAGGGGAATGGTTTGTGGAATACAGTCCCACTAAGCACTTTGTGGGAAAAACTGCAGAGTGACAATGGTGACAAAGTCCCCATTAGTCTGTGCTCAGTGTAGGAATGGCTGTGTTCTCAATCTGATTTTTATATTCCCCAAGGTCCCATGGTATCTGCCTCCACAGCCTAGCACAAATCAGGAACACCAGTGCTTTTTAAAAAATTTTCCTCTGGAACCTGCAGTAGACAGAAAGTAATATGCTTTTACTTGGGGACCCTGGTGACCCTGTGCCTTTGGTTTATCTTAGGCAGGGGCAAACTAGTTTGTCCGTGACTATGCTCTGGGCTTGGCTTAGGCATATGGGCAAGCTGGCAGATGTCACTTTCTGCTTGTACTGACTTGACACTGGATTTAAACTTGGAGGAAGGGTCTGTGCTTGAACTGTGGAGGGCCATGAGACCTAATGTGGGGTCCCTGTGGGCAGTATCAGGTGGAGTCCTGCAGTTCCTGTGGCTGCACCCAATGGCAGTGTGGTGCCTCTGCCCCCAGCTCAGGTGGCAGGTGCCCCAGCTGGCAAGAGTGCAGCTGGGAGCTCCTCCTGTGGCTGTTTGTCGAACTCTTTCATTTTAACTGAGCGTCAGTCAGTTAAAATGAAAGAGCCCAGAGGTTTGGATCAGAAATTCTTGTTCCTGAAGCAGTTATTGGGCCAGCTTTAAAGCTCAGAAAGGCACAGGTGGGGTTGGTCCGTGGGGCCTGGGCGGCCAGTGGTCTCCTGGGGGTGGAGCCGGCCCTGGCAGGTCCTGGCATGGGAGGCTAACTGCAGCCTCCCAGCATCTCGTGCCTCAGTTTGCTCTTCTGTGAAATAGGAGTAACGACAGCCATATCTCTTGGTGGGTATGGCATTTGAACTGGCATTCGAACCACCCTTCTGCAACAATTACACTTACACAAACACTTCCTTTGTTTTTACTGTTTTCTCAAGAGCTGTCACAGAGTGAGCATGAAGGCCATGGCACACACTGTTGTTATCGGCTAGTCCTGTTGCTGGCCCTCCTGCCTCCCCCTGACTTGGAAGAGAGCACCTTCCAGTTTTGTGTGTTTTCTTTCTTCTGCCAGGCAAGCTTTTCTCTCTCTTTACTTTTCTGACTACAGTAGAGATGGAGACTTGTTTCTCTCCTTTGAGTCAAATACTGATGGAGCCTGGCATATGGCCTATGAATGGCAAGAACCCTGGGCTCTTCTGTCTTCAGATCAGAGGGAGCTGGCCTGTGGTCTGTGCTTTGGGAGCCTTCATTCTTCGCATTCACTTCTCCATATTCCCAGACAGCCCAAAGAGTAACGTGAGGCAAAGCCCAAATGCATTGTTCTGTGGCAAATGGAGTGTATCACTCCGTAAGTGTTTACTGCAGACCTACTGTGGTCTGGTTAGGTACTGTGGGAAACTTGAAGATGAATCTAGCAGTCTCTGCCTTTGAGAGTCTTAATAGTGAAGTGAAGAACTTAGACAAAGTATCTGAAATAGGAAGCTGGGGGAACAAAGTGGGATTGTGAGCATGCTAGCATCCTTTGCTGGGGTGCGGTGTACCTCCCCCAGGGTAACATGGCTCATTCCCTCACTGGTTGCAGGTTCCTGTTTTAAAGGCGCCTTCTCTAGGAGTCCTTTCTGCCTCCCCCAGTGTAAGCCAGCAACAGCTGGAACTGGGCGAGGGCAACCTTGGTGTTCAGGCATTGAGGGATGAAATTATAAATAGAACAGTCATTTGAGAGAGCAGCTATAAAAAAACAAATCAACACATTGTACCCCACATAGGCATAAATGTATTTATGATCTATGTGTATTTGACTTAAAAAAATAAAAAATACATATGTCAAAAATACATATATGCAAAATCACAAATAAATACAGGTACATTATTAAAAAAAAAAAAAGCGAGAATAGCAAGTGCAAAGGCCCTGGGGCAGGAGCCTTTCTCAGCGGGGATTTGCAAGCTTATCTTGATTAGTGACAGAGGAAAAACTTAAAGAAGGGCTAATTGCTTAATAACACAATGGCAGCTCACAGGTGTCACCCATGGCCGGTTTTCTAGGAGGAAAATGTCTCTAAAGGCTTTCCAGCTTTGGTGGGTATGTTTCTGGTCAGTAAAGGCATCTCCTACAGAGCTGGCAGGCATTCCATTTGGTTTGGGTAACTCAGCATCAGATGTGTTTTGTTTAAGAAAATGTGTTTTTCTCTGCTTCCTGAGAGTGAAAAATTATCGGATATGGCTCAGCACACCATTTTCCTTCTCAAATATTTATTGCTCTCAGAGAACCTTGTGATTTAATATGCAACATGTAAATATTTGTCAAATAATTCTCCACTAACATTCAAAGTGTGCTCTTGATGTCTTTTGGATTTATGGAAGTTTTGTTCCCTCTGACTCGGGAACAGGGGAAAGCTGCCATAATTCATTATCCTAATTCTTCTTCACTATCACCTGAGGTCCACCTTTATAGCCTTGGCAGCTCTTGAGAAAGCAGTGAAAACAAAGGAAATGTTTGTGCAGTTTTAATTGTTGCAGAAGGGTGGTTCGAATGCCAGATAGCTCTTGAACAGAATTAGGCCTACATATACTAAATTTTAAAAATTGTGCTGCTCCATGATGGAATTCTATTCCTGCATATTTAAATTACATGGCCTCTTGTTGACATTCTCTTAATTTCACCCATTTGTTTAGTTAGTTCAGGAGAGTCCACACCACACCCAGTGTGGAGTTTCTCCCTTTATTCTTGTGGTGCTTATATTTAAGTTTTATATTTATAGCTGTGACTAGGACTTTATCTCGAACTAGAGAAAAAGATTTTTGTCTTTGTTTGTTGTTTGAGTGCTACATAAATCTTTATAAACTCCAGAATCATCTTTCCCTAAAATAAGAATCAAGTTATTAGAATTCGTACCCAGCCCTCTATCTTAGTAGGGCCCAGTATTCATGGCTTGTGTGTGCCATCTAGGGAGCTGATTTGTATAGAGAGTGAATTCTCTATTCCTTGCCAGTTACTCCAGGAAGTAAATTCTGGCCTCCTTCCTCCCCTCCTTTCCTGAGGGCCAGCCAACACAGGGACAGATTTGCCTTGCTAATTGGGAATGTATGTTGCTGTTTTAGTTGCAGCTCTAACTTCTGAACTGTGGAAAAGGAGGTGAGGAGGGTGAATGGAGCAGACTGGGACCAGGAGCCCAGGATGCTGGGATATAGGAGTCAGCTGAAGTGGGCTTGGAAAAATCTTGGTTGGCAGCAGGCATGTGATAGATGTCTGTCTTCTGATCTTCTACTGACCATGGTGAGGCTGCTGGGGGCCTAGCAGCGTTGGAGAGTGTATCAGTTACCCGTGGCCGCAATAATGCTGTGTGACAAGTGTGAAACCTCATAAGTGTGTACAACTGAAAACACTTTGCTAAGGGAGGCCCAGCCCAGCTGAAGGAGGCTAGATTTGCTGCTTCGTCAATACTCAGCCTGAGGTCAGCTGTGAATGACTAGATCCACTTGGCGTGGTCTGCTGTCCCTCAGCAGAGTGGCCTGGGCTTGTTCTCCATGGCAGGGGCAGGGTTCCAGGAGAGTAAGGTCTCTTGAGGCTTAACCTTGGCAGAGGTTCAGCGTCACTTTTGCAAAATCAAGTCACAAGGCCAAGCCCAGATTCAAGGGGTAGAGAAATAGACCTTTCACCTCAATGGGAGGAACCACAGTCACCTGACAAGAGGTGTGGATAGAAAGAGGAAAAATTGGGGCCATCTTTGGAATCAGTCTACCAGAATAAGGATGAGACATGGCTTGCAGTGTGCTTTTAGCTGTGAGGGGGGTGTTGTTTCTTGGAGCCTGATGTCTGAAGGAGTCAGGCAGGTTCACCGGAGCTAGAGTGCCTTGGCATTAGCCTAGCTCATAGCAGCCTCAAATTCCTGAGCTCAAGTGATCCTCCTGCTTTAGTCTCCCGAGTAGCTGGGACTACAGGCTCCAGCCACCACACCAGGCTAGTTTTAGAGACTGAGCCTCACTCTAGCTCAGGCTGGTCTCTAACTTGTGAGCTCAGGTGATCCACCCACCTTGGCCCTCCCAGAGTGTTGGGATTATAGGCATGAGCCACTGTGCCTAGCCTGTGTTTAAAATTTTTAAAATATTTTTAAAGCTTTATTTAGAAAAAAATTCTTTAACCTACGTGAGAGAAGGTGATGTATAGGATACCATTTTTTTTTGAAATTTCTTGAGACTATTTCATAGCCTCCTGCGACGGTAATTTTAAATCATAAGCCTGGAACATTCTAAGATTTCTCCAAATTAAGTCCAGACAATCCCATGTGTAAGACAATATGTCATTCCTTTTAATTAAAAGAAATAGGAGGGGTATGGAGAAGTTGTTATATTTACTGTGTGACCAAAAAAAGTGTGTGTGCGCGCATGCGTTATGAGCAGCTGTGTCAAGGACGGGTTCATGGAAGCCACGCAGGCCTGAACGTTGTGAAGGATAGAACGGCACTTTTGACAGTGATGGAGAATGTAGGCGGCATATGGTAGTGGCACCTATTTGTGGATCTCATGAGGTTGTATTTTAAGATGTGGTAGCATGAAAAAAAAAAAATAGATGTGGTAGCCTTAATGAATCCTTGATGTCATTAAGTGTACGTTACATTAAAGAATTTGGAAGCGACTATTTTTAAATGGTGTTCCTGAGGTTAAAGGACAGCTGAAGGTGGATTTTACTTATTTCTACTAAGTCAGAGAAAACAGAAATTAAGGTAACAGTGAAGTTCCCTGTCACAGGTGGCTTGGTGGCGAGGTTGGATTGGAATGGTGGGGTCTGAGAGAGCAATTTCAGAGAGACAGAAGAACAACAGGTATTTCCAAAGGTATCTTTATGTCAGGTCTGAATAAACGCAGATCAAAAGTGAGCATCTGCTGGGGTGGAGAATCAAGCATTTCTGTCTGGCTTCTGTTTCTGGGCTTTTGAATTAGAGCCCACACCTCTGGCGAGGAACATACCTGCTGGGAGAGGCACAGACAGACGTGGAGGGGAGGCCGGATGGAGTGGCCAGTCGAGAGGGTTAAATACATTTAGAGTAATGCTTTCTTTGAGACGAGGAAAGGGAAATGAAGCTGTTTCAAAAATAAAGGCAGGCCAGGGAATTATGTTGAGTGAAAAAAGCCAGTCTCAAAAGATTATATGCTGTATGATTCCCTTTACTAACAGTCTTGAAATGAGGCAGTTGTAGAGATGAAGAACTGATGAGAGGTTGCTGAGGTTAGGGACCGAGTGCAGGGAGGATACTATGCAGAGTAGTGGGAGGGGTTTTTCAGAGCTGGAACAGTTCTCCTTGATTGTGGTAATTCCAGAAATCTACACGTGGGTCAAAATCACATGGACACGTGCACATGCACACACGCATGCTCCATGCATAGCAGGTTCAGTCTGAATAAGCTCTGTGGATTGTAGCAATGCCAAGTTCATGGCATTTTTTTTTTTTTTTTTTTTTTTTTTTTAAGACATAGTCTCACTACATCACCCTCGGTAGAGTGCCTTGGTGTCACAGCTCACAGCAACCTCAAACTCTTGGGCTTAAGTGATTCTCTTGTTTCAGCCTCCCAAGTAGCTGGGACTGTAGGCGCCCACCATCATGTCCAGCTATTTCTTTTTTGTGCATAGTTGTTATTGTTGATTTTAGCTGGTCCAGGCTGGGTTTGAATCCACCAGCCTCAGTGTATGTGGCCGTGGCCCTACCCACTGAGCTACGGGCGCCACCAAGTTCATGGCATTGTTATAGTACTGTGATTGTGTAAGATGCTGAATTTGGGGAGTGAAAGGTACAACTTCCTGTGGGTCTGTAACTATTTCAAAATAAAAAGTTTAAGTAATGCAAAGGATGGCGTGCGTGACCTTTTATCTGTAGTCTTACCCCCGTGAATAGACTTAATTTGAAAATGCAAGCTGGGTCAGGCGTGGTTAATATGTGGGAAGGGGACCAGCTGGCAATACTGGGTGTCAGAACCCTTGCTACCTAAAATGTGTTTATGGACCAGCAACTCTGGGATCGCCTGGGAGTTTTTCCCAAATGCAGGGTCTCAGGCCCCTCCCTAGACCTGTTGAATCAGAACCTACATTTTAAGAAGGTCTTGAGAGGATTTGTAAGTATGTTTAAATTTGAGGAGCTTTAGAACTCTTCTTAGAGTAAAAATCCAGTTGGTCAGCAAGGGTGTAGGCTTAGGTTGGTTACATGCCCCTGGACAAGTCACAAGTCACACGATCCTTTGATCCTCCGTTTCTTTTAAATCCCTATCCAGAAAATGAAGTTAATAGCACCTCCTACAAGATCTAGATAGAATGAATTAGTAGCACGTAGAAAGCACTTGCTTGCCCTGTCATAGACAGCTCTGTAAACGGGGCTGTTATTCCTAAGGGTGAGTTACCGTAATCTTGAGATAGTTTTCCAGTGACTGCCAGCTTGGTTTTAGCCAAAGGAAAAGGTGGAAGCAAAGCAGACATCTAAGAAAATGGCAAGTCCACGTGGCGAGGACGCTTGTAACTGTTGGTGCTTTAGGGGAGAAGAGAAAGGTGCTGGTGCTTCCTGCGGGCCTTTGATTATGGGAGGGTGGACTCTGGGACGCAGCCCCAGGAAACGGAACAGAAGCAGACTGGGCTTGCAGGGGCTGAGTCTGCCCCTCTGGGAGTTGCACAGTAAACAGCAGCTGCGGTGGGTTCCCAGGTGGCTGCCTCTTCAGCTTCTCTTTGATGACATGGGGGGGGGGAGGGGACCCACAGGCCTGACCCTCCTCACTTGCCAGTCTGTGGCAAGGCTCGTCCTTAGGTTTCTTTCTAGACCTTTTGTTTTGTAAAATTCAAGGTTCAATAGTCACCTGCTAAAAATAGCAGTGACATAGCTCCTCTGTCAGTTTTGCTGGCACTGGGAGTTAGGCTTTTTTCCTGTGGTGTGAAATAATGGGCAGGTTTCTAGGAAATGAATTCCACCTACAAGAGAGCCAGGCTAAATTGACTGCACGAGAGACCTTGAACCCAGCTGGCTGCCCTGTAAGGCTCTTTTCTGACCAGAGCTGCATCTCCTTGCTGACTTTCCTGGTTTGGAGGGAGTAGGTCTTTTGGGTACCTGTTGAAAGGCGGTAGGGACATAACACATTTCAGAAGCTGGCACGGCCCAGCCCGTTAGGGGTGCTGAGGAGCAGGAGGAGTGACATGTCGTTACCAGTATGTCCTCTGCTTAAAGGTGGCTGCACCAGCCCACTCTGAGGTCACCCTCCCGGCTCTCTGCTGGTGGGTGAGGAGGCCACTTTCAGCCACAAGTCCTGGCCCTGTAGGGGGATGAACTCACTCTGATTTGCCTGGGACTTTCCAGTTTTAGCATCAAAAGTCCCGCTTCCTGGGAAACTCCTCTGTTCTCAGCAGACTGGGATGTTCAGTCATCCTGCCTATGAAAAAGGCCACTCTTGAGACGGGGCTTCATATAAATTATTACCTAAGGGAAGCTGTAGGACCCACCAACCACAGAATTTCTGGAACCCCATTTTGGGAGAACACTGTTGGGTTGAGTTGTAGTTCCTTAGGAAGGAAGCTTTATCCTAAACGTAGTCCCTTAGACTGCTTCTTTTATCACGAGAGAGCAGTCACCCAGCTCGGGGGAAGGCCTGTGGGAGCAGGTATATCTTGGTAAGGGCCTTTGGGAGGCAGGAGAGCCCTTGATCAGGGAGGGCCCATTGTGTGGCTAGCGGAGAAAGGAAGAGAGTGTGTGGCATTAAACCTCCACAGTGTTTGGAAAGCAGATTAAATATATTTCTCTAAAACATTCAGTTACTTAAAACCTACTAGGGAAGCTATGCTGAATTTCTTATTAATAGAAAAAAATTATTTTAATTTTTTTAAGTGTAAACAAATCTGAATCCATTGGGTTTGTTTACAGTGAGGCACGTGTGTATTGAGCTAATTAAAAGACAAACCTATCTCATTTATAGAGGCAGTGGCTTATAGTGATTCCACTAATAATTTTATTGGGTCTAAAAACACTTAAAACACTCTTAATTTTTTTTTTTTAATTTCCTGATTTTAATCCAGTGGAGGGACCTTTGAAATAAATCTGAAAGTCATATCAACCTTTTGTTTACATCTGGCAGGTGGAACTTCCAGTTTGCTAATGAATTGATTTTTTTTTTTTTAATGAATTGATTTTGGCATATGAATTCTAACATATACACGGAGGGTGTGTTTCCTATCAATGACATGAAAAAAATCTGCTAAGTGATTAATGGCTGTTTTTGAAATGAATAGATATTCTTGAACTTTATTAAAACACCATAGCAAATACTGAAGGGCAAATATTCAAAATTGTATATTTTGAATATCTTTCCACTTGCAGAAAAGGGATGTAGTTTTGAAACTATTTGAATAGAACTACATGGGTATGACTCTGAAGAAGTTGCTTTCACTCAGCTCCTTCCAGAGTCTGTACTCTTCCTGGAAAATTAATGGGTTCACATAAAAAAGATTTCCAGGTCTAGAAATACGCAATTCTTTGTGGCTCATGCCCATAATCCTAGTGACTTAGGAGGCTACAGGAGGAAGCTCATTTGAGATCAGCCTGGCAGCAGAGCAAGACCCAGTCTAAAAAAATTTTTTTTTCTTCTATTCTGTGATTTTAAAGGAATTTGAATGAGTAAAATTAAATGATTAAAATGAAATAGTTGGCCGGGCATGGTGGCTCACGCCTGTAATCCTAGCACTCTAGGAAGCTGAGGCGGGCAGATTGCTTGAGCTCATGGGTTCAAGACCAGCCCAAGCCAGAGTGAGACCCTGTCGCTACTAAAAATACAAAAAACTGAGGCAAGAGGATTGCTTGAGCCCAAAAGTTGGAGGTTGCTGTGAGCTATGATGTTGCCAGGGCACTCTAACCCAGGGCAACAGCTTGAGACTCTGTCTCAAAAAAAAAAAAAAAAAAAAAGTCATGGACTGCCTAGGAACTGAAAAACAAGTTTTTTTTTAAGGAAAACTAATTAAATTTCCAAGTAATGGGAAATCCCCAAAGCAAAATAAAGAGAAGTAATTTGAAATGGGAAGTGAAGAAAAAAGAATCTATTTTAAAAACAGCTGCATTGATATTGGCCACATACCACACAGCTTGGCCATTGAATGTCTGGCAATCAGTGGCTTTTGGTACATTCATAGTCTCAGAACAATTTTCATTACTTCAAAAATAATGTCATATTCTCTGCCCTTCCCCAAGCACCCCTAAGCAGCCACTAGTTAACTTTTTATAACTATTTACATTATTTATGGGAGAATTTTTTTTCATTACGCCCCTTCCATTCTAGGATATGGGAGGAGTTTCATGAAACAAAAACTAGATTCCTCATGTCTTGCCGTTTTCCCAGTAAGCGAGTACAACATTCAGGCTGCCGCAGAAAAGATAGTATCCCGCTGTACATTCCCTGTAAAATACAGTAAGAAGCTGAGCTCTAATTTTATCTCTTTCCAATCCTATGTTGGATCTCCACCTGGAGATTGCTTCAAGAAATATTGCACTCAAAAAAATTACAAACAACAAAAACCCCACAAATACTTCAGTTATTTTACATAACCTAAAATAGATAATAAAATCATCATGTGAGTTCACATTATGTTCTTCTTGTTTAAAACTGTAGCATAATTGCAAGTTATCTACCAACCTCCTTCCTGCCCCAAATAAATAAGGGGTGGGAGTATGCGGGTGGCAGAAAAGTTGGATTGGAGTATGCAAAGCCTTAAAC
Source organism: Loris lydekkerianus (assembly GCA_963574355.1). Lineage (NCBI taxonomy): Eukaryota > Metazoa > Chordata > Mammalia > Primates > Lorisidae > Loris > Loris lydekkerianus. The sequence continues at coordinate 4,664 of CAUYPK010108666.1, read as the reverse complement.
ATGACCCGTGCCGCGTGGAGCGAGGGGCTGAGCTTCGGCTGGCTAGTCTCTAGTTGGTTTGCTGACCTGTTGCTGAGGTCCTCAGGGCGTGATCCCTGTGTAGACCGTACCCACCTGAATTCTAGACTCTGGGGCGTGTTGGGCCTTTGCAGTCCACTGATGCCCACCTGCTTTTGAGAGCCATGGGTGGAATTGTTGAGGACATCTGCTCTGATGTTCCCTCCCCTCACCTGGGCGGGGTTTCTCTCCTTTGCCTGGGGCACTTGCTTGCTTGCTTTTTCTAAAGAGAAGATTGAGGTGTAGTTCCTTTGGTCTGCCCAGTTGGTGTTACCCTTGGTTGGCTGTCCAGGGAGAGAGATCTTGGGCAGTGGTTGGTAAACATCTGTAGACCCGCTGCTGGGCTGTCCTGCCCCTGAGTGGCTTTGGTCCTGCTCGCCCTGGACCCAGAGCTATCGATGACTATTCTGCCCCCGTCCTTCTCTGCCGGTTCTTTCTCCTTTTCACAAACATATTAGGATCCCTTGTATTGTTAACCAAACAAAAACCAAAAACCCCAGACTCCCAAGACCAAAGGACTGGTGGGCAGCCAAGTGAGGACCCTGTCCTACTTGCCCTGGCCCTGCCCTCGCTGGCTGCAGCTTCCACCCTCTCAGGTGGCTTCTCCTGGCTTGCCTTGGCTTCACTGGCAGGTGTAGTGACAGCATTCGGGCCTGTGGCCCAGCCCCACCCCTTGGGTCTCTTGAGTCCTGATTTGTTCCCTAACCCACCGATGAAACTGTCCTTGGCCGTGGCAGGGCATTTGGGGGCATTATTGTCAGAATTCGTATACAACAATTCTTCTTTTGGGGGGGGGTTCTGTGCTGGAGGTTAGGGCGCAGGCCCCCTGCCCTTTAGCCAGCTGCCCCCAGGTGTGAGCATGCCCAGTGGCCTGGCCCGTGAGCTTCGGGAAATGCTCTGTGGCCTAGACGCTGTCCACCACAGCATCCTCTTTGGACCAGGGCACCTCTTTTTGCTTCCCATACACCATCTGCTTAGTGTCCACCCCTGGGCCACCTGGTTTCCCTTTGTTCTCAGAGGCTCTTCCTAGGCTGGTCTCTTTGCTCCCGTGAGCTGGCTTCCCTTGTCAGCCCAGCCAGCCTGCAGGAGTTTAGGCATTGGTCTGGGTGCGCCTTGTAGATGGGCCTAACACCCGCCATTAGTTGACTTTAAGTCAAGGAGATCATGGCATTGGGCCTGTGGCCTCACCCGGTCCGTTAAAGGCTTTATAAGCAGAGCCAAAGGGGTAAGAAGGAATTCCACCCCAGCCCACAGCACTGACTCCTGCCTGAGTCCCCCAGCCTCTCAGTCCGCCTTGCAGGTTTTGACCTGTCAGCCCCACCGTCCCGTGAGCCAGTTCCTTGAATGAATTTCCTTACATCCATAGCTCCTGATGGCCCCTCCTCTCTGGAGAGCCCTGGCTGCCACCTTTCTTTTGGAGCAGTGTCTGTGGGCAGAGCCTCCTGGGCTTGCTCTTGGCCCTGGACGGCCTTCCCGGAGTCACACCAACCTTGAGCAGGCCCCAGGATCCCTCCCACAGCTTCTCCCATTTACGTGCCTCTGTTGCCCCAGGGCTGGCTTTCTGGGCATGCAGCCCTTTGGCTTGTTTGAAAGGACCATATTTTCTGGAATGTTACTATTCAGAAATCCTAATGATTTAAGGGCCTCAATTTTCATTTTACTGTAGGGCTGCAAGTACAGGTGGGTCCCACTGCCCACCCCTCATGTTTCTGGCTGCCTGTCCTGGAAGCCTGGGGTCAGCCAGGCCTCTGGTCACTTGCCAGACACAGGGAAGGGTACCACGATCACTCTCATGTCTCACTGGGATCTCTCTTAAAAATGCTGTGCCCTCCCCTGGAGCCTCCTCGCCCTCCGTTTGTTCTGTTACCACCTCTGGGTTTATCTTCACGTATCTGGCTTCTTTCTAACCTCCTCATCTTTGGAAATCGCGATGCTGCAACAGATGCTTCCTTTGTGTAACAGGGCTGCTGACCTGCTATCGCCCAGCTATAAGCCAGGCCACCCGCTCCCAGCTGTGGTAGACCCTTCACTCCATGCCACCGGTGCCCACCCCACTCTGAGAGGCCTTCCCAGACCTCCCGTGCCCCTGAGCTGTGCGCTTACCTCTGACTTTGGACTGTCATCGTAGCATCCAACTTGTTCAGGAGACTCGTTTTATGAGGATTGGTCAATGCTTTCTTTTTCTTTCCTTTTTTCCATTTATTTCTTTCTGGGTGCAGGTAGAGTACAGTGGCCTCATTGTAGCTGACAGCAACCTCAAACTCCTAGGCTCCAGCGATCCTCCTATTTTAGCCTCCTGAGTGGTTGGGACTATAGGTGTGCCCTAGTGGGGCACATTTTTCTATTTTCGTTAGAGATGGGGTCTTGCTCTTGCATAGGTTGGTCTTGAACTACAGACCTCAAGTGGTCTTCCTGCCTCAGCCTCCCAGAGTGCTAGGATTATAAGTGTGAGCTACTAGGCCAGGCCTTCTTTTCATTTTTATAGAGACAAGGGCCTGCTCCATGGCTCAGGCTGGAGTGCAGTGGTGTGCTCTTAGCTCACTGCTGCCTTGAACTCCTGGGCTTAAGGATCTTCCTGCCTCAGCCCCCTCGGTAGCGGGGACTATAGGCATGTGCTACCATGCTGGCTAGTTTTTAAGGTTTTTTTGTAGAGACCGGGTCTCACTGTGCTGCTGAGGCTGGTCTCAGACTCCTAAACCTCAAGCGATCCCTTGCCTTTTCCTCCCAGGTGTTGGGGTTAGGGGTATGAGCCACTGCACCTGGCCAATATTTCCTGTGGAAGCTGGGTCAGCTCCATGAGGGAGGGCCCTCAGCCCGTTTGGTTTATGCCCTCTTCAGTTCAGTGGGACTTGCTGTGTCAGTGGTCTGTACTTGCTTGTCAAATAAAATTGGGGTGTCACGTCCTTCTGCCAGTTATATATACCCTTGATTTTGAATACTTTTTAAATAGAGAATGACTTCTCAATCTTGGCACTGCTCACATTTTGGGTCCCCTAACTCTTTATTGTGGGAATCTGTCCTCTGCGTTGTGGAACGTTTGATAGCATCCTGCCCTCTTCCTGCTACCAAACATATCTCCAGACACTGCCAGTGTCCCCTGGAGGATATAGTCACCCGCTCCTGGCTGAAAATCCCCATAGTGGATGCTGGAGGGAGAAAAACCCAGGCATCTTCTTGCACGGGGAACCTCTTGGGGTCCGGAAGCTTCTGTTGGGGTTGCCAAGCTTGCTTAGTCTCCCCTGCCTTTTCCTCACCAACAGTTGCCAGTGTCTTTTTAAAGTTAGAGAACTTACATGCTTCTGCAGGAGAGTTGTATTTACTAGCTCCTCTCAGGCACTCTAGTTCTACCTGTCAGAGTTTCTGGGACTGTAAGTGTTTCTCGGTTTCTTATTTGGGGTAGTTGCTGATGTTTTGTTTTATTTATTTATTTTTTAAACAGAATCTTACATTCTCGCCCCCAGTAGAGTGCTGTGGTGTCATCATAGCTCACAGCAACCTCAAACTCTTGGGCTTGGAGCAAGTGAGCTTTTAAAGATGTAATCTGAAATTAGCAGCAACAGGCAGGAGCATCCACTCCAAATTTCACAATTTGCCTTTCCTGATCATCTCGCCACATTTATCCAGTGCCCAGAACAAGTGGCGTTGAGGACCAGTGAAGCTATTGAGGTGCCAGCGATGACTGGTTTCACGCCTTGCAAGACTGCCTGCTACACATTTTATCAAGAAAACGGCACATTCAGTTTTGATTTTCAAAGGGATTTGTCTTAACTAATACCCTTTAAGCAAACATTTTGTGTTGCATTTCTGCCTTTAAAAACAGACACAAAACATGACTTGCATTAAACCCATTTCTTTTTTTTTTTTTTTTGAGATAGTCTCTGTTGCCCTGCCTGAGTACTGTGACGTAGCCTGGCTCACAGCAGCCTTGAACTCCTGGGCTCAGTGATCCTCCAGCCTCAGTTTCTTGAGTAGCTGGGACTGCAAGTGCCCCACAATGCTCGGCTAATTTTTTTCTATTTTTAGTAGATACAGGGTCTTGTTCTTGTTCAGGCTGGTCACGAGCTCTTGAGCCTTGGCTTCCCAGAATGCAAGGATTACAGGTGTGAGCCACCACGCCTGGGCGTAAATATACCTCTTGATTCTACAGGAAGTCACCTTCTTATCAGTTTAATGTATTCATTTTATTTATTTATTTTTTAAAATATATTCATTTGTTTAGCAGATGTTTGTTAAATGTTTGTACCTGTGCTACGTGTCATTCTTGGGGACATATTTAGGTCATTTCAAAAGTTTTGTCTGTTTTTATGAGTCTACTTTAAACTGTAATATCTCAGTGAATATTTATTCCATTTAATCGAAATAAGCGCCGTTTGAATCAGTGCACTTTTGCCAATGTAACACAAGTCGATTAATTCCATCAGCATAAAATTGGGTGCTCGGGATTCGATGAAGTCAAAGAAGGCCGGTTTTGCTAGGTCCTGATTGGCAAAGGTTCTACCGGTGAGAAAGTTATCGAAGTGCTTGAAAAGATGGTAGTCAGTTGGCAAAAGGTCTGGAGAGTATGGTTGGTGGGGCAGAACTTCAATGCTCAATTCCTTTAATTTTCG